>LHUT01000724.1:12749-32427 GCA_001412135.1 Silene latifolia subsp. alba
AATCATTGAGACCGGAAGTAGGAAGACTAAGGCCGAATCAGCTCTGCAAGCAGAGGCGTTAGGTATCTCTGAAGTTCTTCAATGGGCCGTCGGTAAGGGATTTCTTCACCTTGAGGTAGTGTCGGATTGTCTACCCTTAATTTGTAAGATTGCAGGTTTTGCTGGAGTTCATCATGGCATCAAAGGCATGCTACAGGACTTCAAGGATTTTTATGCGTCTTTTCATTGTCTAAGTTTTGCTTACATTACTAGAAATCTTAACGTTGTAGCACATGGTCTCGCCTCTCGGGCCATGCGATTGTAAAACTCTTTATTTACGGTTGCCAAAAAAAAAAATAAAAAAAATTAGTGACATTTAGAGGCGTTTAACGTACTTTTAAATTTGTGTCAGAAACAGACAAAATAAGTTGTAACATTCCATTCTAAATCATTTCAAACTTCAAAGCATACCGGCTCCGTCGACAAGGTTTGGGCAAAATCTCATCAATTTCGAAAAAAATCGCCGAAAATCATCAATTTTGAAGGCTATTATCCACGATTTTCAGTTCGACTCCAATAGGCTTAGAAAAACAAGTCCCATGGACTCAAATTACACCAACTTAGCCTAAAATTTGTAGCCAAAAAACACTTATCACTTCTATCTATGAGTCTATGACTCTATCCTTTCGCACATTTGACACACTCACTTAAACATGTCAAGAGGCACACAAAAACTGATACAAGATGTCAAGAAATTTGCAGATTTTCAATACAAAATCTTCTCAAAACAATATGGTCATCATGTAATTGATATCGTTGAGTTTCCATTAAAGCTAGTTCTTTCTCCTTTTACTTTAGCTTTTAGTATTGCTGGTTCTGCTCCTCGTGGTTTTGGTATCCCTGAATTCATCTCCAAAGCTTCTTATTCCGCCATTTTTGTGAGCTTCTTGAACTTACCCTTGTTTTATTTTGTTGTTATTTAGGTGGGTTTTGATAAAGTTGTGATTTTGATTTGTAATTTGTTCATAATTTGGGATTTTGGTATGTGGGTTCTGCTGAATTGTGTGGGTTTTGATATACATCAACAGCAATAAGAACAAAATTAAGTCATTAACCCAAATGTCTCAATGGCTCTCGTAAATTGCGAGGTAAAGGAGGCTCGGATGTACGCAACCTTACCCTCTTGTTTTCAATCCACGAGGGTTTTGATGAAGTTGTGATTTTGATTGGTGTTTTATTCATAATTTGGGATTTTACTATGTGGCTTGTGTTAAATTGTGTGTATTTTAATTGGGGGGTAGTTGTTTCTATGAGAATTCGAAGAATTGTTATGTTTATGAGCTGTTTATTTTGCTTATTATGTAATTTGGCACTTTTGCAATTCTCCGGACCTTCTGGGATGCAAGTATTAGATCATTAGAGCATTTTTGAAGCACAAATTCTTGTTTCAGACGGACACTTTTGGTCTTATTTGTCAGACGGATAAAATGTTGCCATTTNNACAATAATGGTAACATGTTATAAAAAAAATAACAACATTTTATTGTAAAATGATGACATGTTACCCGTCTTATTTCAGACCAAAAGCAATGGTCTTAAGAAAAACGGACCGTTTTTGAAGGGATAATTTCGCTCATAGTTTGACAATATTCTTCTTTGTGGATTGTATGGATGTGTTTATGCTTGGGTTTGTACATTCTAGGAGAAGTGCTAAGACAATGCGCGATTTCCTAACACAAATAGCTTGGTAATCTTTTGATGCCTGTGGTTTGTGAGCTTGAGCTTGTGGTTGTAGCCTGCTCTTAGATGGATGGACATAGTTTATATCTTTAAAGCAAGCACCTTTCTAGGGCATGTCGTCCTTGTCCTTGTCCTCGTACAGCCGTACTGGAAATGTGGAAACAATGTAGTATTAGTGCCTGTCGAATTCACATCTCCATGTCCTCATTCATGTCCTATTACACATTTTAGTTCTTTTATCAAGTGATGACCTGGAAAATTTATGATTTTGACCCGTGATGGTTGAGTATTGTATGCCCTTTCACCTGTTTGAGGAAATAGACTTTGACTCAAGTGTGCTCTGCAAGCTTTAGTTGTAATGGCTTATGTCATACTTATTTGTATATTGTGAACCTCATAGTTGATTAAGCTCCTGATCCCTCCCTTGATGTTCTGGCTTCTTCTGCTAGATTGTTGTGTCTCATCATGCAATTCAGTTAGGTTAAGTTATCTCTTGGAGATATTGCAAATGCTTATATTATGTTACCCATGCCTCATAGTCAGTGGAAACGACGTTCTGTAGACTGTAGTCGTAGGCTTTTAGCGGAGTGACAAGGTTCCTGGACAATAATACTTACTCCAAGCCAAAAATGATTGCGGATTTGAGGAAGAAAATTATGTTTGATACTTTTAAGTTATTCTTGCTACATACTGAAAATTAATTCTTGAATTTTATGAGCTAAAAGATTGCCAGGATGGCATGGTTTGTTGATTATTCTTTTCTCAATGATGTCAGCTTGTTGCTACTCTTGGAACTTGGGATATCGCGTTGGAGCTGGGAAAGAAGGTGATATGTCAGAGGTGCCTACAACTCTTGCTGCGCAATAGCGCGAGTCATCTGGTTAATTTGTCAACTGCCTGCTTTCTTAAATTGCATTTACAACCCTTTCTGAAATGAGTACATAATTCTTCAAAGTAAACAATTTGAAGCGCATATTAAACATGTTATTTTATCACTAGGCCTAAATGGAAAAGGCGATAGTATATGCTTTTCACTTCAGTTCTATGAGCTGCTGAAGACATTGGGCTAGCCTACGGAGCCTTGAGATAATGAGTTTGAAACTGATAATGCTGCTTGAATATGAACTTGTCAAGCTTCCCAGCCTTTTATTTATTCCTGTAAGGTGGAAATTGTTGTGTGTGGATAATTATCACTTTATCAACGACCCTTGGATAAACAACACAAAGGAGATTTCTTTCTTAGAGTTTTTTGTTATGGGAAAATTTTCTATTCAATAATAGAAGATTAACTTCTCATTGCATGCATGTTATAATTGACATTCCGTCCTGTCGTGACCTCCGTATTCTTCCTAGAGATTTTATTATTTATTTTTAAATGCATAAGACATGGCGAAGAATGTCTCATTGCTCGGCTGTATATACAATTAGTTACAGAGGTGTTGCATATTCAGTATCTTGCTTTTGTATGGTTATCTCTTTCATATCTTTGACCAATCGTCTATAAAAGACTTGCTCACATGTAAGAGTTAGATGTTTTTAAAGAAAGTGACCTTACAGAGATGGGTGAAATTGTAGAGACTGTCGAACTTGTTGCGGATGGCAGGCACTACGATGTACAATGTGCAGGGGGACTGGCGAAGTACACTATCGAGTAAAACCATTAGCTATAAAGAGGTAGGCCTGCCCTTGCCTTAGCTAATTCTCTTTCTTGAACAACATTCAAATTCCAAAAATACCCTTTCTTTTTTCTTTGAATGCATATCAAAGTGTTTTTTTGGAAAAAGTGTTATTATTAACAATCTGTTTTCACTTTACCGTCAGCGGAGGGAAAGCAACGGCTGAGTCAGTTGCAGATGCAATCGCCAATAATCAGGCTGAGCTACTTCACATTCCTGCAGCCATTGATCCGCATACACCATTGCCCTCTAAGGAGTGCCCTACTTGTGACGGAACTGTAAGACATCATCTAGAGGGCTTAATTATGCTCTGTGCTACTTACACTCCTGTACGGGTGTTGGACACATGGACCATGCCTTAGGTTATGGGTGTAGGATACGCCTTCAACTAAAAAATATTGTTATAGTTATAACCATTGGAATATATAAGAGTTATAAAGTGAAATTGAGAGATGTTTGAGGAATAAGGCTTAAAATCATAAAATATACTCCGTACTAAATACATCGACTGTAGTCTTTTTATCTACTTCTCTCATCCAGACCTCCCAATTTGGCTCTTCTAAGAAAACTCAGAGTGATAAAGGTCGGATACAGGTTTCACACCTTTTTTCCTTGAGCGTCGTATTGGATACGGTTAGTCCCAAAAGTGAAGAGTTGAGTAACATAGCTTATGTAGGGTCCTTTTGGGCTTTAGCTGTGCTCTATAGTTGTTTTCATTTCAAAATTCTGGAATATTTGTAATTTATGCTATTCTTCAAGGCGGAAAATCTGAATCCTATCAGTTGTTGCCTCTTGATTTTAAATTCCATCAATTGTTTTTGTTTGATTTTGAGCTTTTATTTCGGTGGTTTCAGGGTGTGATGAAGTGTCCAGAATGCAAGGGTAATATACAAATTCGAATTTCAGCTGATGATGTAAGTCCCTTACTTTACGCTCAATCTAGATTCCTTAATGACACTGTCATACATCGTTACAACATTTATGCCATACTTCAGTTCACTGAAGGTCTCTCTTTTGATTTTCTTATGTTCTTTCCGCCTGAGAACAAAAAATGTTCACCTGTGATTGGAAACACACAACATTGTATGGCGGTGTTATTTCTCTTGATTTTGGCTAGATCTCGTATCTGTAACCTGTACTAGACTTTGCTGTTGTTCTAAGTGCTGTAATTATACTTGACTTCGCAGATCATGGAGCCTCCATGGAAAGCCTATAACGTTCTGAAGAAGATGGATTATCCGTATGAGGTAATTTTCATGAATCATGTCTTTTTCCCCTGTTTAGTGTTTATCTGCTTACTGGCTCCTGCTGTTATATGAGTTAAAAAAACACTGACCTGCAATGTCTACTATTTGCTCCCGCTCCTTTTATTAATAACTATTAAGACGGTCTCATATCTTGAGCCGCTTTGATCATTGATATTCCTTAAAACATGAAAGCAAAATAATTGAAGTATTTTCCCATACAAATCTGATATGATAATTTCTTTTGCGTTGAATTTTTTTTCTTTTTTCTTAATTCAAAGGTCAAAGTCTCATTTGAAAGGTGACGTCTTTTTAAAAACTAGAGGAGGTATTTGATGAGAGATGCCCTTGGTTGATTACCTTGCTAGTGTTGCTCATTTTTGTCTTTTTTGGCAGCATATCGTCCACAGCATGAAAGATCCAAGCATTGCAGCATTTTGGCTGCTTACCATGCCCCAGATTGTTGGTGGATTTAACTTTGATGACGAAGTAAAGCAAAAAATTTGGTGGGAATACAAGGTTTAAACCTCTTCTTGTTATGTTTATTAAATAAAGGCTTTGTTTTCTATGATTTATCCACTATTGTTGTGACTCCCTCCCTCCCATTTATATTGTCCTACTTTCTATTTTGGGTGAATTTTAGAAAAGCTAATAAAATGGGAAGGATGAGTGATTTGTAGTGTAAATACTTACTAAATTTAGAAAGGGGACAATTATTTTGGGATATATTTTTGGGGGAAAGGGGACAATAAAATTGGGATGGTGGGAGTAATTTATTACATATATTACTTTATCACTGTTGTACTCTTAGTTCTCCCTAAAATTGAACTATAATAACGTCGGTCTTTTATATATAGCGTATTGTTTAGTTAAAAATTTATTGCTTGTTGCTAACTTAAGCCACCAATCGCTTTGTGAACGTCCGAGGGGTTGGTGACTTGATGTACAGGTTTGAGAAAAATACGTAAGACTTTGTTTTATGCCATTTCTTTGGTGGTGATGTTTTTGCAATTTCGGAGAAAGGATAATTTGGTGTTATCTGTCTTTCGTTTTAAACGCCCGCCTCATAATCATTTTTTTTTTATTTTTCATTTTTTATGTTGCCTATAGTTGTCTTCATGGGTGACAAATCTCCCTGACGTGACTTATAATAGTGCTTTGGTATTCTCTGAATTCTACAGGAGTCGAGACGCTATGATGAAATTCGAGATGTGGTTGCTCAACGAAAGCCTGGCTGGGAACATCTACAAGAAGTAAGGCTTTCTTGCGTTTTTTTAATGATAGTCGGCTTTCAAGGCTGTTTGGTTTTTTTTGGTCCGCTTCTTTGATCTCGAGATTGAGTGGTCCTGACTGTTCATTTGAACTGCTTATTAATTTGTTGAGTGATGAACAGACTTATCTTGTCTGAACTACCTCGTCTTATATTTTCTCCATCCCATTTATACTGTCCCCGTTTGACTGGAGCTCGTATTTAATTCTCCGTACGTATCTAGTGATGAAATATCATTGTTATTCTAGGATAGATGGAAAAAGAAATGGGGACAATATATATGGGACAGAGGGATCAGTATGGATGATCTGCTTGCTATTAATGACTGAATTCTCTTACAATTTACGACATCCTTTTACTTAAAAATATAAGATTGTGTCTCTCTTATTATCTTTGTGACAGGGCCTAATTGCACTTGATCCAGAACGCGCTAGAGATGACCCCGTCGTAATCAAGAATGTCCCTTACTATAAGGCGAAGAAGGCATTGGAGATGGAGGTCATGAAGCTTGATCCTCCCCCTCGACCAAAAAAGTGGGGTGTAAGTTAATCTTACTTTACCGACTACATGTTTCATATACCTGTTTTCCTTTGTCGATTTCATCAAGGTTGAACCAAAAATATAATGCCATGGTCGTCGTTGTTCTACACATGTAGGAGTTAAATCTTCCATTAGATTCATCTTCTTGGAGCAAGGAGGATCTCAAAGATCCAAAGAAGTTGTACGAGATGACCGTTCTTCTTAATGCTCAGAGGGAGATGGCTGACAAAATTTTGGATGCACAGTGGGAGGCAAAGTGGCGTCAAGAGAAGGTTCGTAATTTATTGCATCATGCTATAGTGTTTTAGGCATATGCACCAGATAACATTTTCCCAAAAGAGGGAAAATGTTTTAGGCGGGAAAACTTCGAGTTTTTCCTATTTAGTATATAGGGGATTGCTTCTGTGATGATATGTAATTAAAAAAGAGTTCTTCTACGTGGTAGCCCACGTTTACTCGTAGCCTTAAACTGAGTAAATAGTTAATAAAAACACTCGAAAGTACCAAAATTTAAGTTCTTTAGCAGTTAAATTTTGTAAGAAACTATGTTTATGGTTAAACAAATATTGTCGAAGAATCAATTGAAAGTGTATAAACTAAACATTTAAAACTGACAGATTAGAGCATTTAGGGTATTTTAAGAGGTACTTTGTATTCGTTTAGGGTACCAATGATGTTTCCTAAGAACGAGTGGTACCACGTAGAGTTCAAGAAAACAAGAGGGTACCAGTAGAAAAACCCTTAAAACAAATAACAGTCACGGTTGTGGACTTGTGGAAATATAACCAGTGTGGTTTTCATTCATTTGTCGGTTTCAGATGAATGAGTTGTTGGAAGAGAAGGTGCGACCATATATTCAGTACGCGGAGAAGATTGGATTGTCGGAACCAATCATCATGCATCCACCCGATGAGAATAAAAAGGTTTGTTTTGAAATTTGAAGCCCCCATTGAAATCCCATCACTGCCATAATTTCGTCAGGTCAATCTTCACTAGCTAAATTGTTTCGTTTCCTACTATGCAGAGGAAAACACGTCAACGACGATGGTGGCTGTTCTGAAAACACAACCTTTTTGCCCTTTTAATTGTACTTCAACCTGTTTGTAAAATATTCTGGCTGCACTCCTCTTTGCCTCTGTTAGAATCTCTCGATTAGTCCGTCTATAACTTCCGACAATTATGCTCTATGTTTCGCATTTTTGTCGGGCAGACGTCAATCTGTAACCAGAGTTTTTTTTTTTTTTTCTGAACAACAAATTGCATTCGATTTTCCGGGATGTCAAACTGGTGAGTTATTATGAGCAAGTTTGAGCAAGCTTTCCTTATGGAGTACTTCTGTAAATTTGTTTGTACATGTAATGTGGCATTAACCAGGTTTTGAAAACTAGATATTCCCTCTGTCTCAATCATTTGTTTCCCTTTAATTAAAATACACTTCACATTGGATAAATAAAAAAAGTAAACAAATGATCGAGATGTAGGGAGCAACGCAAAACACATTGCCGAAAAAACACTGAAATTTTACTGTATTCCAATTGTTTGTTTTTATAATAAGCCATCAAACAATTGTATTATATAATTATTTTTGATTATTAAAGAATAAATCTCAAAGAATAAAATGATTATGAGATACAATAAATAATTTAAATGCGATAGTGTAATTTTTTTGTATACATAGTATAAAGTAAACCAAGTAATTTAAATGAGATATACATATATTATGTGAGTATAGTCGTACTGAAACCATGTAATATCTGGTGACGTCCTACCATTCTCCTTGTTGAAGTAGCGGTCTTTTAGTGAAGATCCCTGGCGCAGTGGGTGATGTAGGTGCAACCCCTTCTGTAAGGGTTTGCCCTAGCGTTGCCCCTGCAGTAGTAGTATGATTGACCTCGGCGGTTGCATGGGACTCTGTCCCTCCTCAATGCATCATTGCTTATGAACCTATTTCATTTCATTAACAAATTTTAGTTTTTTTTTTCGATGGTGAACCATTGACACTATAGGCGGTTTTGCGCAAATTCTCCGCAATGTGCTAAAATAAGGTGCATAAATTATTTCGAGTATATTTTAGTATTCGTATATTATGTGTAGATTTATTTGAATTAGGTTGATTAAACATTGTATTAATATGAGACGGTATTTTAGGAGACATGTTACAAAACCATACCTTCTTACACGAGCCAATTGTCGACGACCAGGCTCAGAGTCCAACATCTCCTCATCACCAATACAATCTCCGACTTGTCCATTGCACATGCGCATGGCGGGGAGGCCACCATCGCCAGAGGTTACGCGAGTCATTCCCCAAGTGGCATCATCATAGGAAGTCGCCTCGGCCGCAATGACCAAAGTTAAGACAAGAACAATTAGCCACAATTTAGTAGCCATGAAAACTATTTATGTAATTAATTTACAAAAATGAATTAAAGATTGTGTTCCTTTTGTAAAGGAATAAAAATAATGGATTTTTATGTGTTTCTTTTTACTTCTTGTCAATTTAGGAAAATTAGTGATGGTAAAGAGAAAATTTTGGGAGATTAATTAGCTAATTATTAATTTATTATTCTTAATTAGTCTAATTGTTTATATTTAGAGAAATTAAGATTAAATTGTGTGTTGAACCGCAACTTACGTAGGTGCATGGTTGTATAATTTATTTGTCATCTTTAGTTCCTTTTTATTATTAGTTTTTTTATGCCTAAAAATTTTATTGAAGTAATTACTAAATTTAGATCGATCTCGTAGAAATTGGATGGCGAAATTAGTTCATTAGGTAGCATTTAATTAATCGAATCTTGTCATCCTCGACCTTTTTTTAGATTCGTGTTAAACCAATCTAAAATATAAATACATCTGCAAGTTTGTAACTTGTGAAACTCACAAAAACTCAAATAAGACCGTTGTAAGTAAAGACCAGCTTTACATTTGTAACATGCTTCACAAAAAATGGGTAGGCCCAACAAACAAGATGGATCGATTCGGGTTATCTTATGGGCTTAATACTAACATGGGCCCAAATGTAATAGATGTGATCAACTTTTGGTTCAGTATAAAACCACACTAGAGTACTATGCTTAATATGTACCAAAAAAAAAAAGAGTACTATGCTTAATTATGTATTTATTGTTCTGCTGAGATGGGACAAGTCATTTAATCCAAATAAATGATAAAAATAATTAGGAGTACATTATTTTGTAAACCTATATTGGGGATGGGATTCGAATACGTGATCTATTGTGCAAGATAGCCAGTGTTGTAGTCAGAAAATTTGAACCACTAGACTAATAACTCTTCAGTAAATGTGCGACTAGATGTAATCATGTGTATATATAAAAGGTTCTGACATGGATCATTTACTTGAGCTGTAATAGTAGTAGTAGTAATTTGAGGAATAAATTCATATAATTGATACAACATTCAACCATAAGTCTTGAGGCACAAATTAAACTTAAAACTAATGAACATCATTATTTCATCATAATGCATTAGATATTGATGGGTGAATTGTTTTCCATACTTGATACTTGTACTATTACCTCTTAATTAAATCATCGTTTAAGCTTAATTTAGTTCAATTTAGTTATATTGTTGAGGGGGCAATGTGTTCGCACCGGGAACAATATCCATCGATACAAGTGGAACAAGTGAATGAGTCTTTGGATGGGTAATGGGTTTAGTTCGAGTTAGTTTGGGTCGAGATATTTTGGATTTTTAGTAAGTAGTGAAGTATAGTCATTTTGAGTACAGATCATCTACAAATACAGGTAATTTCGGAGGGTTATTTTAGATCAATAAGGATCGGTTAATGTTAAAATTTGACTAGAAATAGTAACCTCTCGGTACTCGTAATTACCTATTTATATTTATAAAGTATTTGACAATTGTTTTTTTTTTTTTTTAGTTTAGACAATATATTAAGATGGAGTATTATACTCCGTATTAAACTAACTGGTGAAAATAGTTTTATCTTATTTATTTTTGTTATGTATTGAAAATGTCTTACCCTAATTGTTAATATGTGACATCTTGATTCCTGAACATCAGGTCTCAACTGCGAATCCTCGTTTTCAGTGGTGGAGTTAGAGGAGATAGCAGGTTAAGATTTTCGAAACTTTTAGTCAATTTTTTTTAGTTTTTTTCAGGTCTTCAAAAGTTGCAGTTCATTTCGAATATACCCAGTAGTTTAATGTCCATGACTCGACATGGCTCATTTGAGACAAAAAATACTTAACTTTTGCTTAGGTTTATATCAAGATCATAATGTCTCAAAATATCATAGTACCCAACCCATGTCGGTCATCGGTCGACCTAGTAAGGACTACGTATGAATTGCAAAAATCTTCCGAGTGGAGACATAATAAATATCGTATAACAAAGTTAATCAAAGTGTAATGGTGTCCATAATATCCGAGTAAAACACGAGTGAACGTATCTATCAATTGATAGGCATAGTTGTTGACTTGTAAGTCTACGTTTATTACACTACGTGGAGAAACGATCAATGTATGGGGTCAAGTCACTTGCATTTGAGTTGTTCCGACAGGTCTTCTTTAAAATGGATATATCCGTTTTAGATGTAAAACAGGTTAAATATCATCCCATATACTTAGATAGGCCAAAAGTTCGTCATTCTCTTAGTATTCGGCTTTTTGTCGCATCCATCTATTTAACTCGTTTTATTATTTNNTTCTTTTTTTTTTTGGTGTTGACCAGCTGGGGCAATCTTCTTCGGGGTACTGAAGGTAATTTAGTGGGTTGACTCCTCCCAAGTTTGTTTTTTTCAATCGCAAGAGTCGGGAATCGAACCCCTGACCACTTGTTTAAGAGATGAGAGCCCTTATCACCCACACCAGCCAACTTTGGTAACTGTTGAGTTGTTTTTAACGTTCAAGTCTCTTTCTTGATGTAACGGCTCATAAATTAGACTTTATAACACAATGAGTCATTAACAAAAAATCGTTACAAAGATGACACGTTAATGTTCTTATGGTATAAATTCGTGTGATTAAGATTTTCATAAGTTTTTGATTGCCTTAGCTTGTCAATTTTTATCTTAACTTTACGTTGTAATTTGATTAGTAATAGATCTCCGTCTCACATGTTCGAAACCTCTCTTTCTTCTCTTTGTAGTGTTATGGGACTAATTAACAAGTAACAAACTCGTTTAGGGAGATTTGGTGGAGTGGTGGTTTTCGGTTATATATCTAAACATAAATTCTAGTTCAAACCCTATTTTTTTCAATTGAAATTAACTGAACTGATCTAAATAAAGCTTAATCGAGTTGAACTGTAGTGAATTGAAATAATGTGAAGATTTTCTTATTCAGGTACATTGTAATTTATTATTCACCAAAAAAAAAAATGTATTTTATTATACATTTTAATAACTCAATAAGTTTAATTAAAATTCATGTATTTTTATGTGAATATTGGACCACTTAAGATTTTCATTATTTTTTATAATTCCCTAATTATCTAGTACATTTGGAAAATGAAACCAATTAGCAAGAGAAAGCCAAGGACATATTTGTCTTATTGTCTGCCGACACTTTGATGAATTATTGAGAGATATGAAGAAGAAAAGCATAATATAGCCCAACAAAGTAAAAATTCACCATAGCTCTCAATTCCACCAATTGCCTACGTACGAATTATTCCACTGAATTTTATTGCGTCCTTGTGGTTTAATTTGCTAAAATATGGCTCGTTTTGATCAAAGTTGGCTGTTATAAGTGATAACTAATACTACGAGTATTTCTCAAGAAGTGAAAGTTCGATTTCTAAATTTTATGAAGCAAATCTAAGTATAATCTAACAAGTTACTTGCATGCCTACTATATTCTCATTAGTGCCATTATATAATCGATGCTGATGGGATTTGAACCAACTTATGAATACCATCTATCATAGCTTTATCAGTTTAGCTAGTTGATAACTGATAAGTGATATTTGCTAGACGATAATAACGGATGATCCTAATTAACACTTTGATCAAGAAAATATAAAGTTATTATCTCTTGTTTTACCAAATTATCGAAGCATCGTTATCTTGAAATTCAATGATAATATAATTAACAGGAATATATTCAAAGTTGTGGAGCGTACTAAAATTTTTAGTTCTTTTCAATTAACCATGCCACTTGTTCGGATAATGAAAGATCACAAGCCTAACACTTGGCTAACTTGACGTAAATATTCCCACAAACGTTAATTTGTGTATTTTCCATTATTTTTGAAGTGGCAGACAATCTATTTTTAAAATTTCAGAAGTTGTCAGGATTCGAACCCGTGATTTTTGGTCACAAAGGCTCTGATATCATGATAGATGAATCAAATCAACCAAAACCTTAAGGCAATGTTGAATGACCAACTATCATTTATTATCATCAATAAAATAACTGTTGTCACCTACAATAAGACGGTTTTATTTTATATTTGGCTTTTAGGATTTAGGAAGGCAAGATTTGGAAATCAAGCAAAGTAGTCACCAAGCTAAGGAAGGGCTAGTAATTGTCGCATAAGTAAACAAAAGGGCCAAGCTTTTGTATTGATCAATGAAGGAAATCTCGAGACTTAGGTAATTTTAATGCTACTTGGCTATAGGATACTAGTACTTAATAATAGCATGAAATAAAGCCTTTGAATCAGAAAAAAAGAAGCCATCTTGCGATGAAAGCACTCAACACGTAAGAATATGTTATACCGATTTACTGTTATGAAGAACAATAGTAGATCGGTATACACACGAACATAATACAAGTATAATATGGTCTAGACAATATAAAATCGAAATGAAAACATATGTATTACGCGGATTGGCTATTACGTTCGATAAAACATGAAAATGCACCACAATGTAACATCAACAAAGCAAAAAGCATGCATAGACAAGAAAAAAAAAACGACGCACTGAGTAATTGATTATTGATTATAAACAAAAATCACTGTCCAAATCATCCCACACGTATAAGGAAAAATAGTACGTAGTTCTAGAAAAAAAAAACAGAAAATTAATGGCACAAATAAATTACAAGAATTAATGGACATTAAAATTTAATTAAAACAAGGAAATTAATGCAAATAAAACAGACAAAACTCCCATGGTGGCACTAGTAACGAACACTCTCTCCCCGCCGGATTTTGATGATTCCGGCGAAGTGGCGTCGGCTGGTTTTCCCGACGGTGAAGTCGCCGGAGATGTGGCGTCAGCTGCTTTTCCGGACGGTGATGTCGCCGGAGTTACGGTCGACGACGGTGAAGTCGCCGGAGATGAGGCGGCGGACGGTGTCGCCGCCATGGGTGCGCCGGAAGGTGACGTGGCGGCCGCCATGGGTGCACCGGAAGGTGACATGGCGGTCGATGGTCCCGACGCGGATGTCGGTGACGTGGCGGTTGAAGGACCTGAAGCGAAGGTTGGTGACATGGCAGGTCCAGATGTTGATGGGGTGCCGGAAGTGGGTGGCATGACAGATGATGTGGGAGATGACACTGGCGCAGATATCCCGGGAGTCATTGAGCTTGGTGACGTGGCACCTGAACTTGGTGACATGGCGGGTCCTGAAGTCGCTGGTGTACCCGAGCTAGGTGACATGGCAGGTGTTGGCATGGTGGGCGTACTCGAGCTAGGTGACATGGCAGGTGCTGGCATGGTGGGCGTACTCGAGCTAGGTGACGTGGCAGGTCCTGGCATGGCTGGCGTACTCGAGCTAGGTGACGTGGCAGGTCCTGGCATGGTTGGAGTACTCGAACTAGGTGACGTGGCGGGTCCTGGCATCGCCGGAGTACTCGAACTCGGTGATGTGGCAGGTGCTCCCGCCATAGGTGGTTGGCCAACAATCGGAGAAGTTTTTGGCGCTGGTGCCGAAGATGGAGGCTTGGGAATAGGAACAACGCCACTTGGGGCCGAAGCCGGTGGGGGAGGCATATAAGATGGTGGCGGTGTTGGTGGTGGCGGAGTAGGTGGAGGATGGTAGGATAAAACCTTAACAATCATTTTTTCACCTTGATCACACCTAGTTGTATTTCCACTAATGAAATAATAAGGTCCGGAGTGTACCAAACTAAATTCACTCTCACCATTTTGTTGTTTCATTATTGGATTATTTGTATTACATGTGTTGTAATCTTGTTCGCTCACTTCCAATACTGAATCTTGCTCCTTATTGTACCTAAAATCTACACAATTCAACAAAAAAAATTAACACCACATTCACATATTTTAGGTTTGTTATGCATATATTTAAGGGTAATGCTTGGTTGTATTTAAGGAACTAAAAAAGGAAATAAATACATAATACATACATTAATTGCATTGATCCATGTGTAATTTATTCCCTAATTTCTAAATTAATACCAAATTTAGAAGGGTATTAAATGCTTAAATACAACGCACTCGGTTGTATTTATCATTTCCCTATATTTAATTAGTATTAAGGACTAAGTTGTAAGTTAATTAATTAACATTAAGGACTTAATTGTATAACCTATAACGTTACATTACAATAAACTGGGAATATTTATGATTAAACGTTTTACAAAATCCTACCATGCTAGTGAACGTACAATTTAATAACAAAACTGTAAACTAATGACTGAAACAGAAGAAGTATAACTCAGGATGGGCTAATAAAGATAACAAAAACGACGTAAAAAGGCGATTGAGCTACGAAAACTTACAAAGAGTGTCGTTAACGAGAAACCGATGAGAACCGGCCCATTGGTTGTAATCTTGAGAAGGTGAAGGTACCCAACCTTGTCTACCATTAACATAATGTCTAATAGGTTTAAATATGGTGGCGTTCGACAAAGTCGTGACGAAAATGGCTAAGAAGATTACTACACCACATAGCCTCATAGAAGCCATGGATGTGTTCTTGTATTTTGGAGAAATGAAAATAAGGAGAAAATTAAATTAAATTAAATGAAATGAAAGAAGACTTTAAAAATAATAATTGTGAGAGTTATGGAAATATGTGGTGTAGGTTTGTATATATAGAAGTGGAGGGTCCAAAGGTACAAAGGTGTAAGAAGGAAAATTATAGATTTCGGTTCATTTATTTTGGGATTGATTATGATGTATGCTTACGTTTTTTTTTTCGAATTCTAAGATATACGCGTTCTCTTTTACAAGTTTTAAATATACTTTTTTAAGTGATGTAAGTTTTATTGATTAATCACATATTTGGATTGTTATAGACAAAATTTAACTTTTTATGCTCGGTTTGTAGGCTATTACTTGTGGGTAAGATTTATCCAACACGCACCTGGTAAAAAAGTATTAGTGATCGCGGTTTCCCTTGTCATCTTAATTGAAACCAATTAAAAAGTTAACCATTTTACATCATTAATGTGATTGTGTTATTCTGTATCTAAAAAGTACTTATAGAACTTAGGGACATGTTACTATGTTCTCGATGATTTTACAAAAAAATTGCGTAAACCGTTCTATGCAAGTTTAACTTTTCATCTATTAAAAAATTAAACCGTTTTACATCATTAAACCACGCTTCTTATCATGTACTCTTAAGACACATATTAGAAAAACCGTTAAAACTATTACTATATTTTCTCACTTTTATAACGTACCGTACCGTGTATGGTACTCCTAGTAAAAAAACTCAAGATGAAGGACGATAATATAATGATGGAATTATGAAAACAAGAAAAAAAAATGTGAAATTTCTACGGATTGTGGAGTGAATTTAGGCTCTTTGAAAATTAATTGCATGTAATTAATTATGGCCGACTAAATTGTCACTAGTTAAGTATAGTTCAATGTCAAGAGTTTGAAACTTCAAAAAGTATAGAATAAACAAGAAGACAAACGTATACAAGACGTGTTTGGATAAATGGAGAACAATTTGGAAAAAATGAAAGTATTAGCACTTTTGAGAATTCTTAATTGATTTGATTTTTGATTCTCATAATCTCATTCCCATCATCTTATCTAATTAGATTAGTGACGGTTTTCATAATGAACAATGATAAGACGTTACTGTATGATACTCAAATACCAATATTCAATATTATATTATCTCACATGTCTTTACGTAGGGCAGATCAGTTTAATGAGTCCCGGTGACAATAAAATTTACTACGATTAATAGCGCCAACTCATTTTTCTTATTTTACTCCGTATTTTTATATAATTCAAAGTTGACTACTTGACTTTTTTAGTCGTCTTCAAGTTTTTAACCCATTTTATAAGTTATTGCTAATGGAGTGCCACTAACGGACTTTTTTTTGGCTCCTTTTGTAAAGAGATGCAAGTGCTTTTTTTAGTAGGTAATTATCGGGAGGTGTAAAAATAAGCACATCAAATAAAATAAATCTAACCATAGTTACCATTTGACTTGTGGTGGTAACGGGTATCATTTATTAAATAAGTTGTCAGGGATTCGATTGTTGACTTTTACTTGTTGACTCTTACGAATGAAAAAGCCAAACTTAGAAGAGGTATACCCTTTAAATTACTTTCAATACCCCGAAAAAGATTCTCCTGATCAACAGTTCAACCCACACAAAAAACTTACTCCCTCTGTTCCAGTGATATGTTTACACTTTCTTTATTTTGTGAGGGGGAAATAGAATAAGTGTAAACATATCACTGGAACGGAGGGAGTACAAATTATCGACGATATTTAGTAATTAGGCGACGATGTTTAATAGGTTGGAAAAACCAAACAAAAAGCAAAGAAAATTATGCTTTTTAAGCATATCTGACTTCTCATGGGCCGTTAGCCCATTACTTTAGCATGATTGGGTTATATACTGGACTTCTGAATTGTATTCATGTTCATGTATAATACTCGGTACTCGTATATGATAATCTGTAAATCATGTATACATGAACACCTTATTACGACAAATGATAAATTTTGACTTAGTACTAGTGACAAATTCATCAAGATAACAACATTGTCATATTCTTGCACCCAATCGATCGATCCCTAGAACGATTGATCCCTGCTGGAACGAACCCAACGGAACAACTCCTCAATATCACGAGGATAACGTGCAGGTGCAGGTGCAGGTGCAGGTGCAGGAGCAGGAGCAGGAGCCTTGAAACGGGGAGGTGACGATTGATCCCTGCTGGAACGAACCCAACGGAACAACTCCTCGATATCACGAGGATAACGTGCAGGAGCAGGAGCAGGAGTAGGAGCCTTGAAACGGGGAGGTGACGATTGATCCCTGCTGGAACGAACGTAACGGAACAGCTCCTCAATATCAAGAGGATAACGTGAAGGAGCATGAGCAGGAGGCTTGTAACGGGCAGGTTCTTTCTCGGTACCACTACGTCTAAGCCGACAGAGTCTTTCTATTTCCCTACATTGCGGAAAACTCAAAGAGAACAATATTAAGTAAAACTGCAATTAATAACAACATATATATACTTATGACAAATTCCAAGAGCGCGAAAGAATAAAAAAATCATTGCCTTAAGTTGCTGTTGAATTAATTCTATAGGTATTATGTTTACGGCATTCATCTTTTCCAGTATCTTCTCGGGAACCGCTTCTGCAAGTACATATTGATATTCAGCCAAAATTAAGTCATCATCAGACATAAGTTATATTACACCTTTGTTCCAATGATATGTTTCCAGTATCTTCAAATTGAAGTGTGAATACTTATTAAATGTAAATTGGGTTTTTTCTCCTGTTGGAATAGTTTTATGGTATAGGATGATCCTATAAAAGTGTTGTTGTCAAAGAAGTCTGGCTTGTAATGGTCACAAACTTAAGACTTCTCACAAGCCCTCCTTCACTTGCTCACCCACTTGCAGTTTGTGAGTATTCACGTAAGTTTGAACATACATCATTTTTACTACAAAGTGATTGATATTGGCAAAAGTATTAGCAGTGGTGGAGCTCGCCCCCGCTGAGAATGGAAAAATTCAAAGTTTTTAGTTAAAATTTTGAACTTTTTCAAATTTATGTTATGATTGAAAACCCACCCCCAAACTGGGAATCTTGGCTCTGTCATTGAGTATTAGTGACATATAATCAGAAAATAGGGTTTTTTAGGACGAAAACAATAATATTTGATTTTAATGAGCTACAAGCCTACTAACGTAAGCAAACGTATTAGTACCAAAGAAAATTATTGTAACATGTTTAGTCCGGATATGAGCCGGGTACAAACAATAGGGGAATAATTTAAAGTCATTGCACATCATTAATAAAGGGCTAAGATTATTATAAATAATATTGTCATTTTTTTTCCAAAGAAGCCATTACATGGGGCATGTCCAAATATTACTTATTAAAACTTGTAACAAATGTGAAGTAAACTTTACTAGCTAGTTACTCCTT
The DNA here is from genome assembly GCA_001412135.1 of Silene latifolia subsp. alba. Taxonomy (NCBI): domain Eukaryota; kingdom Viridiplantae; phylum Streptophyta; class Magnoliopsida; order Caryophyllales; family Caryophyllaceae; genus Silene; species Silene latifolia. Next base: position 31,519 of record LHUT01000724.1, read on the forward strand.
ACTCCCTACGTCTCAATCACTTATTTACCTTTTTTAGTTTTTGTGTAAAAAATAATTTAATCAAAGGTAAATAAATAATTCAGACAGATGAACTCATTTCTACGATCTCAAAACTTCAAAAGATCACAATTTTCTTTGAGCTACTTTCTATTTACGGTTGTACTCTTGACAAAGAGGTGTGCATTGTTCATAGCATTGATCTTCAGTCGCATCTTGAACCGCCATGCATTTGCCATGACAATCGTCGAAGCAAGCTTGGTTTACTGAGTTTGCGACGACAGTCGTTTCAATCGATGCAAACATGACAATCATGGTCATGAAGATCAAAGCAACAACTTTGTTTGAAGCCATAGTTTGACAATTTACAATGTTATTTCTTCAACAAGTCTTAGAATTATAATTATGTTTATGTTTCTTAATTAAATTGTATTGTGCATTTGAGTAGTATTTAATTTAATTTATATGATTTAAGGTGACTATATTTAGGAGCAATAGTAAGGTTCTTCTTGTGCTTGAGATGATTTTTAGGTTATAAGGGACACATGAGGAATAATGTTAGGATGCATATTTTAATTTCCTTATTAAGAAGCTACTATATTTAAGATATATGAAATTTGATCAAAAATTAAATGGAAATGAATGAACTATTATTAGTCATTCACTCATATAGTCATATTTGGAAATGTGGTTAATTTTTTGTATGTGATGTTTTTTTTTGTGTTGGTGTAAAGTGAGCCGTTAGGGCAGATTTGATATTAGCGAGTTTTTTAACACATATCATGAATACCAATCTTATGACTTTACCATCCAGTTAATAGTCCCTCCATTCAACTCCACATTAGCTTTTTCACGTTTGTCAACGCGTGTTTTACATGGTAAATATCTTTAACTACGTATTTGCAAAAATTA
>LHUT01000725.1:0-26299 GCA_001412135.1 Silene latifolia subsp. alba
ATATAATGAAGCCCAAATATAGAATATTCATTTAGGCGGGAAAATAATAGAGCTTTCTTATTCTTTTAGTTTAGTGGAGAAGTTTAGTGGAGATGATTATAAAATCCCGTCTTTAAGACGAAAATGGCCGGTATGAAACAATATTTTGTGGCTTGTTAATATCTGGGTTGGCCCATGTAGCAATTTGGTCTACCAATTTGATCCATAGCACAAAAACCCTAATACTCCAATATAAGTACCACTACTACACTCGTCCCTCACCCTTCATAATACTACTACATTCTTTGTGCGCAGCTCTCATTTCTTCTCATTTCCGCCGCTCAAAGGTAGATTCCAACGATTTCTGCGTTTTTCAATCTGATATTATTTTCTATGCATGTTTTCCATTAACACTTTTTTAACCATATTTAATTTTATTTCTTCAGTTATATTAGCACAGAGTTTAGATGTTGTTAGAATGTGGTAATTAGATGAATTTAATGAATACCCAGATGTTAGTATGCGGTAATTAGGTAAATTTGATGAATACCCAGATGTTAGAATGGGGTAAATTAGGTGAATTTGAGGAATACCCAGATGTTAGAATGGGGTAAATTAGGTGATTTTTGATGAATACCTAGATGTTAGAATGGGGTAAATTAGATGATTTTTTTGATGAATACCCAGATGTTAGAATGGGGTAAATTAGGTGATTTTTCATGAATACCCAGATGTTAGAATGGGGTAAATTAGGTTATTTTTGATGTTTCGTGTGATGTGAATTTGATGAATAACCCAGATGTAGCGATATTAAGGTTTATCAAGATGTAATTTTGATGAATACCTGGATGTTAGAATGTGATGGAAGTACTGAATTGGGGTTTTGGCAGATTAATGATTCCGCGAATTGAGTAACTTGAGTAAACCCTACTTTGTTTCGGTTAAAATGTGTTATTTGATTGTTTACCTGTAATCTGTAATGTTTGATGCTCGTAAGCTGTGATACTACCCCTTTGTCCCAATCGTTTGTTTACTTATTTTTCTAAGGTATATTTTAATCGAGTATACATATGATTGGGACGAGGGAGTCGTAAATATGATTCAGAGTTCTTAGGTGTGCCCTTTGCGTCCATTATAGCTAATTAGGTGGTCTTCTTTTATTCCCTCCGTCCCTATAATAGTATAATACTCCTTACAAAAGATAAAAAGGTAAACAAATGATCCAACAAAGGCTATGTTGTTCTTATTGTGCCGCTGTACCTAGTTTTGTGCTGTTATTCCTAGTAAGTCGTGTGGTTGCACAATTGTCTGCCTTGTGCCTTATAACTTGTTGCCATGGGCCTTTCACATTGGTGCGACTTGTAGTGTTTCCAACTAAGCTTAAACGACATAAATGGGCTACTAAATGATTAACATATGTTATTGTGTGGTAGGGAATGTTTATTGACATTGGTGTCAAATTAGCCATTATAATTGCATTGGTAACTTTTTATTTTGAAATTAAACGCGAATTTTGAATCTCTCATCTGAATATTTTTCTTAAATTTGTTTTGTCTAATAGTTTGTTTAGCGCTGCAAATATGTTTACTGGTGCGAGGAAAATTCAGAAAGACAGGGGTCAAGAGACTAGTGAGTTTGAGGAAAATGTTGCTCAGGTAGGTTATCTTATCGTTGATATATTTGTCATCTACGGGTTACTATCTTTCAAGTGATTTTCTGTCATCATTAATAATATCTATATTGGTTTCTTGTACAGACTTTATTTGAGTTGGAGACCAACAACAACGAGCTCAAACCTGATTTGAAGGATCTGTTCATCAACTCTGCTGTGTATGTAGTCTGACTTTCGTATCAACATGTAATTTCTAATTAATTTGTGTTTACGAATCTCATTTTCGGTATTATACCTCAATGCAGCCAAGTCGATATTTCCAACAACAAGAAGGCTGTTGTCATCCATGTGCCATACAGATTGAGGAAGGGTTTCCGCAAGATTCATCAGAGATTGGTTAGGGAGCTTGAGAAGAAGTTTAGTGGCAAGGTATATAACTCAGTTTGTTATTGGTATTCAGAGATGTTCCCTGATGCATAGCTTGTTTGAGAAGTTCTATGTGTGAACTTTGAAATCAGTAGAGTTCTCGGAAACTTGAACTTGTTCCCTTCACCGAACTAAATCTAAACCAAGCCATGAAGCACTTTATACTTGATTGAGATTGCTTCTCTCATCTGTGTTATTTTTATGTTGATTGCATGTCGTTTTATATACATTTAAGGTTGTTGTGCCATGGTGTCTGTTATGTACTATCTTTGTTACAGGCTATTCTACTCACGTCGAATTGTATAATTTACTGTATATGATATGATATTTAAAATCTATTGTACAGGATGTTGTATTTATTGCGACCAGGAGGATTGTGAGACCCCCAAAGAAGGGTGCCGCTGTCAAGCGTCCAAGATCCCGTACTCTTACATCAGTGCATGAGAACATTCTTGAGGACCTTGTTCAACCTGCTGAAATTGTTGGCAAGCGTTGCAGATATCGCCTTGATGGCTCAAAGATCATGAAGGTAATCTTTACCTCATCTAGATTATGCGCGAGTATACTGTTAGAGTAATTTGACTATTCGCAGATGAGAATATCTCATGGTGATATCGGCTGACTGACCCGTATTTTAGTGGTCACAACTCACAAACATGGTAACTAGATTTTACGATCAGATCATTATGGATGTGACACTAGATTGGTTTTCTGTAGGTCGGTTGTCTCACGCTATTAGTATGAGACATGGTATTAGACCGTCTCGTTAGAGACTAATGATAGTCGTAACTCGTAAGAACAATGAGTTAATCCCATGTGTAATTCTGGTTTGTGCTTGCATGTTTGGATGGCTAATGTTGATGCTATTTTTAATGCTAAATAGGTGTACTTGGACCCGAAGACCCGGAACGACACCGAATACAAGCTGGAGACATTCTCAGGAGTCTACAGGAAGCTTTGTGGAAAGGATGTCGTTTTTGAATACCCAATCACCGAGACAGCTTAGGTTTGCCCCGCCCTCAAGGATGACTTAGAGTTTGTCCAATATTTTGAGTATCATGATCTTCATTTTCAGTTTTATTAGTAGAACAAAGTACATTTCTGAAATTTTCTTTCTTTTGTGCGCCTGAGATTTGAATTTGAAGTACTTGTATGACATCAACTTTTGAACTGTGTGTCTGCCATGTTTAGTTTATTTTGTTTGTCTAGCTTGATGCAGAAAGGCAATTGGCTTTATCACCCTGATTCCGATTGTTTTTTGAAAAGTTTATTCGCCTCGTTTTAACATACACTTGACTAGTAATCACAGGTGACTTGGGTCGTTACAAATAGGTCATTTGAGTTGGTATGAGTCGTCGAGTCATTTGATGTATGTTATAATCTGAGTTTGGTTAGGACAGATCATTTAAGGTTTGGTAATGTTTTTCTTTTGTGGCTTGCGATTTAGACGCTAGAATTAGTTCGGTTCAGGCCAAACTTGAGATGAATTTGGTTAATTTCGGTTTTGAGTTGTATTTAATGGGTTGAGTTTGTCGGAGTTCGAGGGTGTTAAATTGTCTACAATTTTATGAGAGTATTTGCTAAATGTCCATTAGTAATTAATAATATGAACTAATTTATGGTCCTGGTAGATGATTTCAAATAATTTAGATACTCTAATGTATGGATGTAATGTGGCCGCAAACTAGTGACGTTCCACCATGCTTGAATTGTCAAAATAATATTACATGCCAGATTATTGATATCGACGTTGGATTTTGTTGGTGAAATCGGACACTTTGTTAATAAATATTGTAATGAAGCAAATACGACAGGCTAGCGTAGGGATACTATATGGAGATCGAACATTATACCCGACATAGGTGGTTAAAAAGCAGATGAATTCACATAATTTTTTTCAGTCGTTTATCGATCATTCCTGTTGAATATTACCAATGTTATGTATTGACGTCAGAGGGTCATAGCGTTTTTTTTTTCCAGATGTTTATCGATAAATCCTGGTGAACATTTTCTGCATTTGATGTTAAGAGTGTCAATCGGACAGGAGGTACTCAGGGCTCATATCTTTCACTGGGGCCATGCCCGCTATAAACGACATTCTCATCCTTCGGCCTTGGAGGCTGTTGTGCTATGTATGACATCCTAGCGAAATACGATATGCTTACAAAATTGATGTAAAGCGGAAATGATAAACATTATAAACCCATTGATTTTCCAAGTAGTATAACTTTTCATGTCTACAAAGAAAGTCTGGTTTAGGTAGTAGAGTACATAAAAAAAAAAAAAAACTTCCTGATTTCTATATACTTTTGTGATAGCATATCTAGATACAACAGCTCTTTCACAAGAACAACAAATGGTATATTATGGTAAATAATATGAACACGTAAAAAACAGCGAACCAATTTGTTCGCTTGGTTGACTCACAAAAACTTGCTGTTGACTCCAGCCCGGTAGATTTCTAGCCGGGATTCAGATGAAATGCTTAGCTTGGAGTTAGCCGGGGCAAATAAAACATCACCAGCCTTGATCTTCTCGGTCGAGAAACCAGCTCTTAGTAATCCTGTTCCCTGAGTAACCAAAAACAGGGAGGGACCTGCTACTGACGGAAACGAGATGGTTCTCCCGTCAGAGAGTTGGCAATGATCAACCTCGAACTCCTCAAATGGAGGACGATACCTCTTTGTACATCCATCTGTGCCTTCTACATTGAAACCCCTTAGGATTTCAGGACAACCCTGTAGACAAAAAGACGGAAGCCTCAGAAACGAAGAGCACACTTGCTTACATAACACAAATTCTCTTTAGAGATGTTCATGTCATATTCGTGTAAGATCGTTCTATTTAACCAAAATATTCACCCAACTGCCACTAACGTGTTAACAAGTTAAAAAAAAAAACACTGCGAGATTAAATAAGTGAATTATGTAGTACTTCGTAATATGATTTGAATTACGGTGTAAGGGAAAAAAATCAAAACAAATAATGACCTGCTTGTAGGTCAGCATTTCGCAAAGTGTCTGAACGTCCCGTTGCTTTGGTGTAAGACCAGCTCGAACAACATTGTCTGAAGTGGCCATGCACTCGATGCATTCACCGGAAACATATGCATGGAGTTCATTTGCTCCCAAGCACAAAGCTTCACCAGGATTTAGAGTTATAAAGTTCATAAGAAAGGCTGCTAATACACCTACATCTCCCGGATACTGTTCTTCTAGTCGTAGTACCAGCTTCTCCTCGGGTGTCAACTGAAATTCACAAGAAAAATCCACCACCATCAAAATCATGCATAATCACATAGTATTAACTAACAATCATAGAATCTTCTCGATTTGGAGGATGCTCACTTTCTAGATTTTTCGTGCAAATTAAGTCACAAGGGCAGTACTACCATCTTCCGATGAAGTGTTTTGAACCTAGATCAGTATCACACTACATGTTTTTAACCACTACAAACGCTGAATTCTAAGGTGATACAGTAAGAATACAAGTTCTCAGTCAAGTTTCCCCCATGTGGGATTCGTTGAAGACAATCATATAACTAAGAGCCCTTCAATTCGGGGAAAGCCTACTACATCTAGGGCATGCAATGACAGTTAATAACCTTGACGATATGAGATCAATTATTAGAGAGCATATGCTAAAAACATCAATTTAAAGCTTAGAAATAAAGACCAGACAAGGTTTCAGAATTACTATTACAAAAGTAAATACGAATGGCCTACATAACAACACTAACGTTACTCTCATGAGTCTCATCTGCTTATAGTGGGGTATGGGGTCGAAAGTACGCAGCTTTACCCTTGTGCTAAAAAAAGAGGCAAGATGAACCATAATAAAAATTCTCATAAAATGTGACGAAAGTCGCTACTTTATGATAAGCATAGAGAGTTTAATAGCAAATGACCTTTAATGGAAAACGCAATAAAATTTCATGTCGCAAACTTTGGAAGCAACAAAAATGAGAACAAACCACAATATTCAATTTCTAGTGCATAACTATGGTTCTATAGTGAAGTACTTCAAGAAGATATATCATCGAAGTAAAACATACTTTGTCTTTCTTCCTCAAGCGGCTTATCAACAAAGACAGCACCTCTGCAATCAAATGGTCGCTTGCTGACATTATTTGTGTAAACAATTGTTTTAAGGCAGCTTTAACATCCTCTTCCTTGTCTTCAGGGGTTATCTTGGCTACTCGATCAACTACCACTGAACCTACCAACTGTGATATTTCGGGAACATTGACAAGAGTTTTTTGAAGAGCCTACAATAGAAAAAGAGAAAACAATTAGGATGTCACATTCCAACTACCAGTCGTTTAACACAAACTACAGAGACAGGTTTCTATAAAAGAAACGGTAGATATAATTGATGATAACTGAACATAGATATCCCATATACGGGAGGCAAACAAACCGAAGCAAGAAAACATGACAAGACCATACAGTGATGTCTGCATCGCATAGCAAACGGGGTCCTCCGACACCAGAAAGCAAAAATAAAACTTTTCGCCATTTTGGCAATTCACCAAAATTTTGTGCTTAAAAACATCTAAACTCCGTATATTCATATTTTCATACATGAATATCGTTACCAAAAATAAATTTCTAGGTCACCGCTGCATATAGATCAAGATAAATATAGTGATAGATGAAGGTAATCAGCAGAAGCTATCCAGTTAGACTGTAATGTTTCAATGAAGGATATTAGAGTTCTAAACCATACTCTAAAACGAACAATCACCGACATCTGACTTCCACAAGAATGCTTCATCAAGTCATGATAACTTATGCTCCTAATGATTATTTTGTGACCAAAATTATATATAGAGCATCCCAGTTGGGGTCTTGGGGACAAAAGCAATAAAGAAAAAGCTATCAAAGCAATAATATAAAGCACTTAAACTACAATCAAGCAGAAATACAAAACAATAATAGATTAGTATCTCACCTCCATACCGACAAATCCACAAAGGATCTCGAATTTAGTTACAGCCAGAGCCATTTCTGGCTTATGATTTTCATCCTTGTAAACTGTAGGATACTTCAAGTGCAACGTTTTCGCCAACTCCTTACAAGGATGAGCTTGTATCGACAAGGGTTTCGCAACTGATAGCACCTAACATACAAATACAAAGCAACAGAATCAACAATGAGTTCATGCTTCAAACTACTATAGCCAAATATTAAGGATGCTACTTTAGAATTGACTTTAGCCCGAATAATCATCCAATCATCTAAGTGTCATGATCAATAATACAAATTGCTCCCAACAATCTCCAAAAACACCAATAACAAAGTTCGCCTCCCTTGACCGTCTCAGGCTTATACCATAGAAGCTTTAGCTAGCATTAAATGAACCATATAGCATGGAAAAAAGCCGTCTTTAGACAGTCACATTGGTGAGACAGTTTAATCATGATGACACAAGGTTATGTGCATAAAGTTTAAAGTTCAAGATTCACCAAGAAACATGAATAAATTGACCTTATATCACCATACAATCAAACTACAAGTAAGAACAAACTAAACCAATCAAAATATATCAAGTCAACAGAAACTTCATCAAAGTTCAAAACTTCCAACTAAAACAACAACAATAAACATTACTCTAGTGCCTCAATGGCTCCTGCAAATTGCAGGGTCAGGGGGTAAGAAGGGGTCGGATGTACGCAGTCTTACACTTATGTTAGCAAATAACTGTTTCCGAATAACCCAAGATGAAAATTGCGGGAAATCATCAAAAAACATAAAAACACACAAAAAAAAAAACTACCTTAAACAAGAAAGGCAGATCACAACCCCATTTCTCCAAAACCTTATTACCAAGAACATGAGGATGATTCTCAATCCAATTCTTCAAAGTTTCGCCCTCGAAACCGCCACATTTTGCTTTAACAACACTAAACCCATGATTAACATTCCCATTAACCAAAAAATTATCTTTTCTTTCAACAAAAGATGAACCAGATTCATGAGTACCCATCCATAATTCAGCATAAGGTTTATTTGGATCAATTAAACTAGAATTTAACCCAGAATTTGCTTTATATAACCTAAAAACTTCAGTATTTGTACCAAATCTACCCCAATCATAGTTCTTAACTGTACATCTAAGTCTTTGAAGTTTCTCTTCATTTCTCCAAACACCATTATTATTACTATCAAGAACACCCATTTTCTTCTTCTTATGATTAATATCATCTAAAGAAATTTTCTTTCTTTTTAATAAGGAAATTAAACAAATACCCAGAAAAATTAACGAAATTCTGAGTAAAAGTAAGTATGATTCCCCATCAAAAATGTACTCCATTACTAAAAAAAAAATTGAATTTTTCTGGAAAATTACTTAATTAGATGGAGAGAAGAAAAAATCCCTCCACCTAGTATTAAAATTAATACAAAATTAACACAAAATTATGAACAAAAAGGGTCAAATTTGTGAAAATAAAGGGTTGCCGACAAATGTAGATGAAAAAAAATGAGGAAAATTGGAAAATTCTGGGTTTTTATTGAAGTGTGATGATAATACAATGGAAAATTAAATTGTGTAGGACATTGTTGAGGATTATATGTAAGGTTTTAGATCAAATTAAGAGAGATAAAAATGGAAAGTTATAAGGTATTGTTGATTTGTTGTATTGTAGGAGAGATAAAGAGAATTGGAGGGAAGATGATGAGCATTTGCGAAGATTTATACATGGATGATGAAAAAAAAGAGGTGCATTTATTTTATTTTAATTTTTTTTTTGTGTTTTTTTTTTGGAGGGTTTGGTGGGTAAAAAATTAATTTAATTTATTGTATTTATGAAGTGTATTTATTTTATTTGTCGAAAGACGGTTTTTCAATACGTTATTAATAATCAAGTATTTTTGTATTTGTTTATATGTGTAGTGCGAAAATCAATACCCTTTACTTTTTATGTTTGGACATCAATCATTTGTTTATTCTATTTAAAATGTTTTATTCAATTGTTTACCTCTTTATATTAAGAAAGTTTTAAAAAATAATTTATACTAGAAAGTTTAAGAAAATAAATTATCTGGATCGAGGGAGTCCATGTATTCTGAATTATCGTAGTCACTTTTATCGTAAATTATAATCATTTTTATTAATAAATTTTAAATTATTTTTAAAATCGTTTTGGTTTCACATTTGAAAATGGTCTCTTAGTAACCTAGTTCAAAAGAATTACAGTTATTTTATTTGCGTTAAGTAAATAAGAAGAGCGTTAATTGTGGCAGTATGCCTTTCTTAAGACGACACTATCCGCTTAAATTTAAGACATGTCAAATATATAACACTTGTGTTTTGTGTATATGTAAAAATGCATATTTGTCTTATATGCACATATGGTATGATACTTGAGTAGTCTTAAGCTTAAAACGGATAGTGTCATCTTAAATGAGAATTTGTGTAATTATTAGATGTAAAAAAACAGTTATAGATGTAAATGAAGGGTAGAAAAGTGACGATTATGATTGACAATGAATGAATGAATCGTCACAATTGTGATTTGTGACACTTTTTTAAGGATACGGTAAGTATTTGTGTACAGATCCTTTGGTTCTGGTGTTGCACTTTTTCTAAAAGTGGAAACTACTTAATTAACCATCTCTTACTTTCTAAAATCAATAAATGGCCATCGTATGGCGTATAATTACACCTCAAATCCTCAATTTAATACTGAGTAGTAAATAAAATATAAATGTAAAATTAAATTAGATTGAAGAAAAGTGTATTATTATATGAATTGTCAGTAAAATGACTTATTAAATTGGTTGTAATTTCTTTGTTATGATAGTGAATAATATCATTTATTTAAGATAGTTCTTAACGAAGTTATCATAATCGTTCAGAAACAGCTTTTTGATGTTGTTTTTTTTTTAGACAAAGATGTACTATTATAAAAGCAGAAACGGAAACTACATAGGTTCAGATACGCAAACCAACTAGAGAACAAACACAGGCCCAGTAGAGGGGCCTAAGTTACTTGAAACCCATGATACCGAGTTAAAACTAGAAACAAAAGAAGACGATAAACGGCGTTTCTTGACTGGTGGATGGTAATGGTGATCGAACTGAATTAAGCGAGCGTCCTTTCTTTTATTCCCCTTGTCTTCTGCAACCGTCTTAGTGTACCTGCAAAAAGAAAATAAAAGCTCGACAGATACCAAAGAACGTTTCTTCAAATTACCAGTAGCTCGTGACATATGACCGTGACAGTTGGTCCGCTCCATCTTGCAACTACCTTTCTTGCTGAACTGATCTTTAATTGCCGTAAATTCAAACTGAGTCGTGGAGACCTTACTAATAGCAGATGCTTCAGTCGTCAGACGTTTCTTCTTATTGATATGAACAATAGCCTCATCTTTCACCATCTTGACATTCTCTGAAAACGTAAGATTTGAAATAGAACTGAGCTTCTCAGTCGAAGGACCGGAAGAGGGAACTACTGCTTCCCTTGAAAAATCTTCATGGGGAGTTCCCGTCAAAGTTTTCTTTTTAGGAAGGTTGTGAGCCCGTACAGTCATTGTAGTTAAAAGCTTTTGCTGGTGAACATAAATGGTCTTACCCTCAAGAAGGTTTTTGTAAGAGCTGGTGTCAATTTTAAGGTTGGAATTACTGCCACCACTTTTCTTGAAAGTGAAAAAACGATCCCCTTGCTCCTGATTGGAACAAGGTTCCATGTCGACATTTAAGACTGACGTACAACCAACGTCATCGCTATCACAATCAGTACTACCCAACTCCTCCTGGTTGGAGCACGGTTCCAAGTCGACATTTAAGGCAGAGGTACAACTAACTTCATTGCTGTCACTACTGGTACTACCTAACTCCATAGCATCTAAAGACGAAACAACATCATTACTAGAAACCGACATTAATGATGAACCACTTGTAATGTCGGCATCCGAACTTGCCACTACATCAACATCTTGTAAACAGAGAGAAGAACCTAAATCTTTCTTGTGCAGATCAGATTGATTATAAAGGAGAGAATTCCTAACTTCCTCCAACTGTTCAATAACATCTCTATTATGCGGTTCAATCAAAATAGCCTTTTTCAAAGCACACTTAGCCTCTGCTAATCTATTCAAACCCCTAAGAGCTACAGCTGTACGGAAAAGAGCCTTAGCATTGCGAGGGAAGAAATTTAAAACCATTGAACAAATTATCAGAGCCCCATCAAAAGCGTGAAGCTTATTAGCGCAAGCAGCTAAATTAAGAGATAAGGAAACAGCCAGCGTTGTAAAAGATTGCAAATCACGATCAATTTTATCAGATAGAGCAGAACACAAAAGACGACAAGCTTTATCATAGCAATCANAATTCTCATGAATATACAAGAAAAAAAGAGTAGTTTGGTTACCAAATTATATGAGTTACAAATGCGTATTTTACTACATTTCTCTTTGTTTATTACAATTTAAACTTTGGAGCAAATTAAATAACACTATTAAACCAATTTTTATAATATAAGGGTCTCATGAAATATTAGTATTTCTGAAACCGCGGTTGGTAGTTTGGTATTAAATATTGAGATAATTGCAAACAAAATTCTTCATATATTCACCTTATAATTAAGCACGCTTTTCTTTTCCAACCTTGACTATTCTCCCCAAAACTGAATAATCTATAAAATTGAGATTCTCTATTTTTAATGCAATGAAATTCATAGGACGTAACACTATTTATGACATTACAAACAACTTCTTAGTTCTAAGATTAATGGTAATTGAAGCAGGAGTTAAAAAAAAAAAAAAAATTGTGAGAAAATAGTTATTTTGATTGAGAAAAGAGAAATAAGACAACAATTATTTATTTTGGGTATTCACATAATGTACATCAACTAACCATTCAAAATTTCAAACAATAACCCAAAAAAAAAATGAAAATCTGATCCAAGTTGTACCCACTCTTTCTCGACTTGACCATCATCTGTATTCTTGCTATGTAGCAACAACTCCCCCTTTGAAATAGTGCACGGGTGCAAAAACTAGTTTAAATTCAAAAGGGGTTATGAGATGAGACTAAACGATAATGATGTCTTCCTAAATGATCTAACAGTACATTAAATATTCCAAGTTTCTTGCATTATTTTTTGATACGAAATTACTATCCATATAGAATTACTTGTCAAAGAAACGACAATATTAAGCCCAATACCTCTGTCGTCGAAGAGAGGACAAAGGGGTCAAGTGTACACAGCCTCACCCATTTTAATACAAAGAGAGACTATTTACGGATATCAACGAAAGTAATAAAAAAAATTATAACTAATTTGGGGACAAGAAATGGACCCTTGCGAGCTGGTACTCTTTTCCAGCAATCCAAACACCAGTTTGTGACCACTGCACATCCTCCCAATCAAGATTCTCCTCCAACACCTGTTTGAAAGCACAACATTATAGGCTTGTAGCAATTACATTACACTATATACGGTCAATAAGACAACGGACTGCCCTTAAATATGCACTCAAAAGTAGTGACAATCAAGGATAATTATAAGCTTTAACCGCCATGGTCTTTCACTTTCCTCACTAATCCAAAATGATGAGATACGCTAGCTGTATAGTACATGTTAGCATAGGTCTCTTTCCTTGATAATAATTATTAAAAAAAAAGGCTCTAACCGCCATACACAAAAGATCTTATTCCTTGTTTGGATGAAAGGATAGGGAGACTAGACAATTGTCCCTGTTTAGATAGTAAGTTGAGTTTAAAAGTAATTGAAGGGTGCGAAAAGCAGGGAGACACTTAGTCTCTTAGAAGCCAAATTAAAATATTTCAAAGACCGCAATTATAAAATATTCACTTGTTTTATACTTCTATGACAACCATTCAATTTAATAATTGTAGTTAGGGTTTATAAAATTAGGCGTAAATTGTTTGCAGAAAAAAGTTGATGATGATGTCAGAGTACTCTCATTCTTCATGTGAAGGGCCACGAAAGTACTTTGGTGGCATCCCCGTTCGTCTTCTCAAGTCTTGTTCTCACGACCAACCGGAAAGAAGGTTCAAAGCTTGCACATTCTACAAATTCCCAACACTAATTTTTGTGGTTGTAAGTTTTTGTGATTGTAATTTTCAAAGTGAGTGGCGAAAGGATGTTATCAATCAATTAATCAATGAAAAGAAGCTACTGAGAAGTGAAGGATCAACTTTGAATGAAGATGACAAGTTCCTTACAAGGAGGAAAAAGGGATGCGTGATATTGAAATCTGATGTCCTTATTTTGTCTAAAGATCAAATAATTGCTTATAGCTAGGGTTTGTTAGGAAATATGGAGAGAATGGGAAAAGTTAGCAAAGGGCTTCCAGGAAACGTGTTGGTTTTGAGAGGTAAGAGTCAATATTTTTGTGTTTGTTTGATGAGGGGGGTTGATAAGGTAAGGGTAAAATAAGTTTTTTACCAATTTCTGATTGGAAATATTATAAGGGAATTAAATATTTAAAGAATTTTCATAAGATAATAAAACTTTAATCTTGTATAAAAGGTACTCAATAGTTTTTAACAATTTTTTTGTATTTAGTGTAAACAAGAACTACAATTAGCGCATAGACTGAAAAGGGACCCTCTAAGGTCTGATGAGGAGTGAGAAGAGGTTACCTCAACATGATCTGAAGGCAATGGGATCCCAATTGATCGCATAACCTTCTGAGGCAGCGGTTTCTTGCACTTTGACCACCGGAACATATCTACAACCATGTTATCACCATCTGCCATGATTCGGTCTCCGTTCATAGAAGCTACATGGTTCTGAGGATTTCCTGTCTCTGCTTCATGTGTCTCTGACACGTGCAAATTTTTCACTACCTTCTCGGTAGCAAAGCAAAGTTCATACCTGCATTCAACAACACACATAATTGAGGAATTACTATCTCATTTGCTCATCAATTCAAAAGGTTTTCAATCATACAAATCGCAAGTAGCTAACTATGAATTGCCAATTCCAACACAGTACCTGCATGAATGAGTCTCTAGATAGAGAACTTCACCCTTCTTCAAACGGGCAGATGTATACATGGGCTTTTTTAAGCCCTTGTCGGCTACAATGCTAATGCTATACTTAATCCTGAAAAAAGAAAATAATTAGTATGGAGTCACAAACAATATTAATAATAATTCAAAAAAAAAAAAAAGTAATCAGGCCGTAGAAGGTAATGGCTAATAGAGAGGTACAAATTACATAATGGAGCACAGTAACAGGCATTAGTGCATTACTTCAATTTTGGAAAGATGAAGGTGAAAAAGGATGTTAGAAGGAAATTATAAGCATCAAAAGGCAACTGCAAACATCATATCCAAAACTCCGATAATAATCTGATTATAGCGTAGATAATAATAAAAACATCACCATATTAGATACGGAGTATCAGTTTGTCAACCTTCTTCAGAAAGCCATGAAACAAAAGAACACATATAAACTGATTTTACTTGATACTCAATGATTTCATCATAACTTATTCGCCTTGAAATTATATTTGGAAGTTCTACAAAAATTAATTGGATCGCAAATAAAAAAGGTAGTAGTCTACAGTGACAAAGTGACAGACTCGATAAGTCAAGGCTTTGGCAACGCGAACTCAAATCAACTGGATAACCATACATAAGGCTAGAGGATCGAGTAATCCACTAATATATATTTGTACATACCAGGGTTCATTACAGAGATTATATTGTATGGTCACTTCACGTACAAATCTTTGCTGCCGCAATGCATTCTGGAAAAAGAAAAAGAACAGAAGGGAAAGTATTCTTCAGAATAAAGATCAGTCAAACCAAGGCTTCTCAGGCACTGTGGCACAAATCATCTAGGAAAATTTTTAGATTTTTTGCAAGACAACCATAAAAGAAACAGCTGCGCTGAACTTGAACATTAATATGAGTGCTTCACATATTTCTGCATTACAGAAAATAAAAGTCCTCTCAAAATGACAATGTTCTGAAAACTCCATAAATACTGTGATAAAATCATAAAAACAGTAGATGTGTCTCAGTCTCACATGAGTCCATTTTTGCTCTTTGAATTGAATCTAAAATACCCTGAGGATTGTGCATCCACAATTCAAAACACAAGACCACACACAGAGTAAACAGATACTGCATAACTCTGTGTAAAGTATAAACTAAATGTTCAAATCCTCCCAAGCCTGACCACTGTAGTACTTGTTCAGGTTATTTATAACCTTCATTTGCATACAGCATAAGATCAAATATTCAAATAAATATTTAGCACACCCCCTTACTTTGTATCTGAAAAATCTTATTTGAAGAAATGAGAAGGAAAGTGGATATCTGTTTGGAACGGTTGCCATTGGAAAAGTTTAAGATGAGTAAAGAGCACAAAATGGGAAAGTACTTCACTTCAATCCATTCATGCAGGATTTTAATAGAAGCACAGGGAACTCTCAGTATGTTGCCACTTAACTACTTGTTTACGTTCCTTAGAATTTTAGGGAATGTATACACTGCTCAGGGAACTCTCAGTTTGTATCCCCTTCACTACTTTTTTCCTTCCTTAAAATTTTAGGGAACGTATTCACTGCTCAGCCCTCAATAATACGTATAGTTAACTAAACTTGTATAAGGCCTTACCATAAGGTTGTGGTCAAAGCTGTGACTAGGATTAAGAAAGGGTGATTTTAAGAGAGAAAAATTGAACTAGAAGGTGAAAGGCTTCGCCTTGCAATATATTATGCTAGTTATCAAGCCTGACTCCACGCTCTTTTTATTTGAAACTCATTGTTTTAACTTTTAACTTAATCTTGTAAATTCCATCGTGGCTACATCTCACTGCACCATTAATCTTGTAAACTCCTATGAGGCTACATCCTAGGCTCTTTTCTTTTTCAACTGAAAAAGTGTCTGAACTGAACTAAACTTAATGGAGCTGAACTGAACTGAACTTAATGGAGCTGAACTGAAGTGAAGTAAGAGTTAATTTTTGAAGAAAAGAGCTGAACTGAACTGAACTTAATGAAGCTAAACTGAATAGAACTGAACTGAAATGAGCTGAAATTAAGTCCAAAAGAACAGGGCTAAAATATCTCATAGAAATGTTTTCTTCCTAGTTTGTCATTTATTGTAGAAGATAAAACATGAAGTCCAAACCATATATCCAGTGACTAATTTAACAGACAAATACAAAGAAACTATGTGGCTGGTATTTACCGAGGCTGCGGCTCTAGTGGTCATTGTGCGCTCCACTGCAACTGGGGCCAATGTAGGCTCGATTGTTGATGTGTGTGTGAGGCACGGTTCAAGATCAATGGTTCCTCCTCCTTTCTGAAATAAACAAAAGAAAAAACAGTCACAAACATGAAACGAAAATATGATGCAAGCAAAAGGCTAAGAAGATTATGGCCATACACTTTAGGCAAAAGGAAAACACACACTACGAGGCATAAATCTCAGATAAATTACGACCTTATTCTTATAGCTTTTAGAATTTTATATCACTGGGATTTAATGCTCTTCAAATTGGAATGCGTGTCCTAATTGGTAGTATTGATATCAGAAAAGATACAATCTGGAACTACAATCAATTTGGAGGTAGTGAAACAGAATCTTGGAATTCATTCAAATCAAACCCATATATTTGAAAATGGTATCATATCAATAATACCTCATATCCAAAAAAGACATCTATAAAGGGATCTCACAGAATGTTCATCTCCTATATGTGAAAAGTACATTATGGTAAATTGTTTAAAAGATTTCTCTATGAGAGAAGTACATTATGGTAATATTCCTCCGATTATCCTCAAAACTGGGAAAAAATCGATGCCTATTTCTAGGTTGTTCAAGATATGAAAGGGGAAAAAAAAAAAGAGACAAAACAAAATCCTGTTCCAATATCTACTGAAATCGCCTTCCTCGACCTATATTAATTTTCCATCAGATTTTTTGTTCTTTAGTCTCATGTTTGGAGTAAGTGATAATGATGAAGGGCAAGAAGATGGCGCAGCGGAGTCTTCTTTAGAGGATAAAACCTCTTCCCCAACTTGTCACTCGCGACAGTAGGTGTTTGATTGAAGTATGCCAGTTTGCTAACTGTAGCTCCTTGCACTTAGAAGTAGGTAACAGAAGAGGGGGGGATTGTTGCACTACGCTAAAACCTGAGTCCCCACGTCCACTTTTTTTCTTCTAAACCTAAATGACAGGCCATGTTAGAAACAGGCCTAACAATCAAGGATCTGAAGACGATTCTGAATGATGAAAGAATAAATATTACTTAACAGTGCAAAAAAAATGCCATAGCAACCTTCAAATCTGTCTTTTCTCTTGGAATATTATTTTCCCATATGGAAACAGGCATGGGAATAAAAGTTCAATCAGTTCAAACCTTCAAAATGCAGCACCGTTCAACACGGTAGCTACAGCCGATTGCAGCCCCCCAAGCACGAGATCGAACGTTGTTTCTCAGAGTTGACACATAACCTTCAAAAAATGCCAAATTAATTCCTTAGAGACAGCAACAAATAATAATGTTAAGATATAAAGTTCTATCATTTCTGAACATAAAATGATCAAGACCCTGGAAACAACCCCTAATCCCAAAAGGTAAAAGGATCAAAGTTGTGAGTAGGATGAAGGTAAAATATAAGAAACTTCTACGACTAAGATTAGAGCTGATGTAGTCAGATAGAAGCAGACAAAAAGCTGCTCACTAATGAAGTAAAACCAAATCAAGAGAGCAAGTGTCACTTCAGGAATGTATGCGTTGACGGAAAGCAGCTAGCATAGTAAACAATAGATAACTGACAAACAGATTTGGAAGAGAGCATGACGAACAACACCCAAAATGGATCCCATACGCTCATACAGGTAGTGTGCAAAAACATTCATGTCTGCTCAGTTTTAGCTCTAAATTATACGCTCATACTACTCATATACGTAATATTTTAACATTTTCAAGTGTTGACTTACTATCCTGGCGAGGTAGAATTCGTATTGTTGCACGTAACTCCTGGATAGCTGCCG
This sequence comes from Silene latifolia subsp. alba, assembly GCA_001412135.1. NCBI lineage: Eukaryota > Viridiplantae > Streptophyta > Magnoliopsida > Caryophyllales > Caryophyllaceae > Silene > Silene latifolia. The sequence continues at coordinate 18,011 of LHUT01000725.1, forward strand.
GCGGGGGAGATGCCGTCGGCCGACAATAGCCTGTGTGCATGAGAACTGGAACGAATGTATTTCTACATCAGTAACCCATCTGATAATATTCGTACAGAGTAGATCACTACTTGAACACGACATACCAGCAACAAGATCTGAATCATCGGTATATATGTCTGTCCCCCAAAGCTGTCCACCCCTGACCTGATTACAAAGCAAGTTAAAAACAAAAACATAACATTAGTAAACATGCTGAACAGAGGATGTTATCAGTCACCATATTCTGAGAAGATAACAATGAAATAATATATATTCTTTTTTCTCGGAGAAAGAAAATATCATATTAGTCAGAACCATTAAGATGGAGTTTTTGGATTTCAAAATCACCCCTAGAATCTAGATGCAGAAAACACTTAATAACAAATCATTTCACATCTATGACAAACAGTATGTGCAAAACAGCAAATGACAATTTCGACAATGCAACAGACCGACCCCTGCCTTTTACAACAAGAATACAAGTTATGAGTTACTTATCAACACATTATTCCCTGGATCAAATATCAGATACTTTAGGGAAAATGCAAAACTATTTATACATTATATCAAAGACATGAGAATTTTATGAAACCGTGCAGTCTTTTAGAAAAAAGGTTACCACATAGCATAAGACAGGGAGCGGTAAATGCGTAGCTATGTTGATAAGAATGAGATTTAAAGAGTTAGGAGTCCGAGGACTCGAGACGAGGGCGGATTTTTCGACTTTCGTGTACTTGCAATGGCCAAAAAACTAATATTTCTAATTTACAAATGTATCATATGACATATCATCATCCCTCCACATAAAGAGGCTTTCACACCAAGTACGGTAACGAGGGATCGTAGTACAACTTTCGTTGTAATTTATAATGCAAAACACTCTTGACTTATACTTGCCTGTCGATTAGTTGCAGTAACATGCTCTGCTGGAATTCGAATTTCCAATGTGGGGCCATTATAAAGATTATCGCTGGTTTTATTCGCCTGTGATGATTCATATTCTTTCCACAATTTTGTCAATTCTTGCAAGCATTCACCCACTTTATAAACAGTAGACACCTCAGGTTTACCTGCAGCAGAAGGTTAAATGGCTACGAATACATAACGTAGAAAAATATCAGGGTTCAAATTAGTTAAAATGCATACTAGACTTAGCGCCTTCACAAGACCATGGTAATTTAAAGAAGAAAGAAAAAGAAAAGGATGTTCCTTGGTTTCCATAAGCTTCAAAATTTAAAAAATAAATACGCAGATCCACGAGCACCAAGGCATTATAATAGTATTGAAAACATTTGGGCAAACTTATCAGAGGAGAAGAGAGGATTTTATGAGGATCAAGTAGGCATTAGGCATGGGGCCACAAACAACACAGAAGAATAGACGTTTGACGTCGGAAAAGGACGTTGGCGGTGAGGGGAACATCTATATCATATTCAAATGCAATAATTTCATACCTTGAGACCTGAAAGAAAGCAAAACGGCAAAAAAAAATATCAGCAAAATTACATAGAGAGAAGGGGAGAAAAATTAATTGCTCAAGGAAAAGCAACAAAATAGAAACTAAATGTACATTAGTGATCAGCAAATCAATTGGAGAGTTAGCCCCTAAGGCTTTCTAAAAGCAGAGACATTTTACCCAATGAGACATACACCAACTTTGTCCACTCATAGATCACCCTGACCCAGTCCAATTAAATGAATTTTACGACGAATTAATTAAAACCAAGCTTTTAGACTTTATTGTTCATTGATGTGCATGATGCATCACCACATAACAAGAAGTAAAAAGAGCCCTATAGATAATGATTCCATAATATCGTGTTCTTTCTTATCAAGTCACTCCCATGCCCCACATCATTACCATGATCGACGGATTCAATATGAAAGAAGCCACATGCAATACATAATATAGAGTGTCTAAATGTGTGATAAATAAAATTTAAACAAGCGCCAAGCTAGAATGCACTGGAATCGATTCGCAATTCGTTAAGGCAGAGCAGATCCGGTCACCAAGATCACCACAAAATAATATGGAAAAAGAGACTCCTATATCTCCAACGTTTTGGACAAGATACTAGAGAATATTCATAAGTCCTGCCCTTTCTGTATTTATTCAAAATTGCCACCTTTATATTTTTTTTCAGAACTCCCTCTTTTTAAGAACATTACCTCCAAACTCCCACCAAAAGCCCACTTTTGCTAAATTGACGATAATTTCAATGAATATCAATCCTTAACATTCTCACTTTTGCCCAAACCTAAATGATAATTCATGATCGATATTGGCTAAAAAAGATTTCAGCGGGAGGTTTGGATGAAGTGTTAGAAAAGATGGAAGTTTTGAAAACAAGTTATAGAAAGGAAGAGTTTTGAAAAATGAGCTATAGAAAACTAGGGGGTAGTGAACTACTCTCTAGTTACACAGCACCCTGACCCTTGTAACACCATTTTCTTAAATTTAGAAAATTAAATAGCCCTAATTAATCAGACTTTTACCTTTTAGGCTTTTAGCTTAATAAACCATTGAGTTAATAATGAGAAAGCATTGAAACAACCTGAATGAAGAACAGTATAAATACGTAAACATAGTAAGCAATAAAGATTTAGCTTACCCCTCGGCATCTTGCCCACGAGACTTAAAGCGTGGATCACGATTGCCAACCTGAGGACTCCCTCTTGCGCGAAGCATCCTCTTTTTCTGTTGAACCCCATAGCTAAAGGCATCTCTTTCTTTGTCTGTGCCCTCACCAACATCAGCCACTCTATCATCTGACTCTTTCTCATAACATCTGCGCTTCTCAGGCCTTTCGCCTTCCACATCACCGTCTCTTTCTTTTCTCCTCTCCTTAGCTTCTCTTTCCAAATTCCTCCAGGAATCAGACGGTTTTTTAGATTCCAAAGTAATATTTTCCGGCAGTGACGGCTTGTCTAGTACATCTTTCTCATTAAGGTAACCCTCTCTTTCCGCAATATTCTTCCCTTCTTTGTCAACCTGATCCTTTTCTCTTTCTTTTAATCTTTCCTTCTCTTTCACGGCATCTTTTTTCTCCCTCTCCCAACGGTCAGAATCTCTCTCTTCTCTTACCCCTTCCTTGTATTCATGAGTACTACTACTGCCAGATTGCAAGTTACTCCTATAATCACTCTTGTCTTTATCATTTTCCGACCAATCATAATGCTTTCCTTCCTTCCGTTTTCTGTCCTTACATTTTTCATCAGCTTTTGAATCCACTATGTTCTCTCCCACAGCCTCATTTCCTTCAACACGTTCCTTCATCACATTCACAGAACTTGTAACATTTTCCTTGGTGGAAGCTTCATATTTAGCACGCAGTTGTGAACTATTCCAAGTTCCAGAAATCCCGCCTCCACCTAGAATATCAGGATGTCTTTTTACCCGATGCGGATCTTTCCAGTTTGGATGTGCCCCCGCTACAACGCCTACAAGAACATCCTTTTCCGCCTTCACTTCACTCTTCGAATCATTACTCCTGTCTCTCTCATACTTGACCTCTTTACTATCGTCCACCTTGTTTTCCACCCTCCCCTCCTTGTCAATCTTACCACTCAGATGATTCGCATCCCTGGACTCAGCTTTCACTTCCCTATTCTCCACACCCTTACTCTCCCTAGTCTCCTTAGAATCCCTCAACTCTGTCCTAACCTCTGGCCCACCAACAGGATGACTAGCATGGGGAGAATGGGAATCAGTGACCGCCACTGACGGTATTCTATACATGGAATGCAAAGGCGATTTTCTCTCCCCGTCCCGTGAATCAGGCCTGGGAAGCCGACGGTTATCATTAACCGGGCTATAAGTACCCCAAGGGTGAGCATGAGGCTCCTTCTCACCACCCCCATAATGCGGCTGGAGTGTGGAAGACGACGAATGACCGCCTTCCTCTTGTGGACCCCGTTTCGGAGTAGCACTCATTTCTTAACAAATACTAGTTAAAACCTTATATACACTCTCCTAACCTAATATCCCTGCTATAACACAACAATTCCAATATGATTACACTCAAATTCACAAATCTCATAAAAACTAACCAACTTTGTTCACAAAACACGCCTGAAAACAGAAAATCACCAAAAATCAACAAGAAATGAATAAATTAAATGCGGTAAATACATAATACTAAAAACCCGTTAATCCTCAAAATTAACACATGCAACGCAATCATAAAATTCATAATCACATGACAATTAATTAACAACAGAAAAATCCTAAATTGAAGATTAACAAATAAAAAAAAAAGTAAGAAGTAAGTGAATTAGGGTAAATGTAAGTGAAATAAGATGAATAGAAATGATAATTAAACAAAATGCGAAGTACAAATTCGGAAAGAAGAGAAAAGTACCTGGAGTGCAAGAACCCTAGATTTGATTGAATTTAGAGGGTACGTATAGAAAAAAAAAATAAGAGAAAATTGGGTCGATTTTAGTTTAAAGGAGGCGTTATTTTTTGGCATAACCGTATGCATCAACTAATGTGCAAGAAAAAGGAGGAGATGACGAATGTGAGGATGTTTGATTTGGCCACTAGTCCAAAGGTGCATTGAACTCACTAAGCTAGAAGGATGGACCGTTAAGATCGATCACGTGTTTCGCGAAGCTAACAGAGCAGCAGATTGGCTTGCAAATGCCGGGGTTAACTCAAGTATTTCCGTGACTTACTTCGATGCCCCTCCTGATGGCTTGCGTAATATTATTCGTGAAGATGTACTCGGGGTAGCTATCCCCCGATTAGTTCGTATTTAAGTTTGATTTGAATCTGGGGCTTGGCCCCTCTTATGCACCAAAAAAAAAAAGGATGTTTGATTTGGGAATTTGTAATGGATTCTAATTATTTTAGTGTTTGGTTGGGTATTTTGAAATGGAGTTCGAATCTTGATGGATTTTCATTCCACCTCAATCCCATGGAATCTCATACCTATTCTCATGGATTCACGGGTTTTGGAAGGTATGGAATTGAAACCCGATACTCCTATAGTTTTTCATTCCAATCCATTCCATTCCTAACTAGTGAACCAAACGACCCCTTAGGGGAGTTGGAATGGATTTAGGGGTTGTTTGGTTCACACCAAAAAAATTATGAGTTATGGGTTTGAAATGAGTCAAACTTATACCAAGTGTTTGTTTGGCAAATTTGGGGGTTTTATACTCATACCTCAAATCCATGAGGTATGGGTTTCTCATACCCAAGGAGGGGGTGGGTATGAGATTGATACCGATGGATATCAAACTAAAATAAACAAATTATGAAAAAATAAATTATAGCATATNGTAAATTATAGAGCAAAAAACCTTTGGCCTTGCTCTTGAAAAACCGGGTAAGGGGGAGGAAGAAGGGCCAATGCATGCACAAGGTTGTCTTCACAAGAACCAGTAGGTCTCCCTTGCGACGGGTAATATGTGAGTGGAAATGGGTAGAGGGGACAAGGTGGGTACCCACCCCATGTGCTTTGTCTCTCACCCTTATGGGTTTTTTGTGAGACGATATGGTATCCGTCGCAAGTTTGCGACGGATACCCTTCGTCATAAGGGAGAATTTGTGTAGTTTGAAATCATAAAAATATTGGTAAAAATATTCATGAGCCACCAATTTCTCTCACAATAAGATTAAAATGAGTCAAATACATTTCACTTGCATAGATAAAGTTTTTAAGACGAGTTTTTTTTGTTGATATCTAGGCATTTTATTTTTGTCTTAACTATAAAAGTGGTAATTATTTCACGCGTCTTAAACTTAAGATGGATAATGTCCGTTTTAAATCAAAATTTGTATTTCATCAAATTCAATTTCATCAAACTAAAACAGGGTATTCGTTAAACTACAGAATTTTATGCGTCAAACTTAAGCGTCATATTTTTCAAGTGAACCATCGTAGTGCCAAGTTCAATGAATATGATTCTTATATGGGTTGAGTTAGACGTATGTGTCGAGTATATTATGATGCTTGAGTTTGATGGAAAGTGCCTTACACCATCCCCAACGGAGATCGGGTTGTCACTTGTCAAGCTCGAGCTGGCGAGCATATCTATAGTGTGAACGACGGCACTGTTCTTCACTTCTTCAAGAGGCTCTTACTAGAGTGTCTTTTTCTCGTTTAGTTTTTAGTCAACTTTGATTTTCGAAATTTATTCTTTTGTACAAAAAAAAAAAAAAACTTTTTCGAGTGGACCATCTCCCCCTGGAGTGTCTTTTTTTCGTTCATATAGAACTCACTTTATAGAGGATGAGAAAGTAAGAAATTAAGTCTCTTTAAGAATAAATAAAATTCATATATATTCCAAATTATTAGAGCAAATAAATTGGTCGTTTTTAAGTGATGGCAGTGACAACCAAACCAGACAGGTGTATCAAATTGCCCTCGTAAAATATTCTTTTTATCCCAATCATTTCTTTACATTTTTATTTGAAGTAATATTAAGGAAACCCGCTACATTCCTCTTCATTAGTCTTCGGTCAGGGAGGACAATTTTCATCTCTCCCCATTGTAGCAAATCTTCCTTCCATATTTTTTTCTTCTTCTTCGACTTGCATTTTTGTCAACCTATGGGGTGGTGCTCTTAAGTCTTAATTAAAATATGAGAGTTTAGTGTAGGCACGAAGCAAGCTCGTAAAAAGGTGATAAGTTCACAAAAGATGTAATTTAGAGGTTAAAACTTAGGGGGTGTGGTTGGGGTGGAATGGATTTAATCTATTCTAATGTTTGATTGAGTCATTTTGGAATGGAGTTAGNNAGTTAGAATCCGGATGAATTCTAAATCCATTCCAACCCCCTCTAATCTCATACCTAACTCTTACCACAAGATTCTAACTCCGTTCCATTATGTTTGACATTTCATTCCATTCCAAGGTTCAACCAAACAATATAAACCAAGTATGGGATTTAGAATCCATTCCATAATGATATGACATTACAATTCATTTCATTCCTACCCTTTGAACCAAACGTCCCCTTATTAGGGGGAACATAGACTTGACAAAATTTAACTTAATGGTTAACTCGTATTTTTTGGGATATTATTAAAATAAGTGGGTATTAAAGGGAGCTGTTGGAAATTTATTACGGTTTATAGCCCTTGGGCCAAAAAATTTACAACCCAATGCTTTGAACTCGTTTGATCCATTCTCCTATTAGGGTTTGTTTGGATAGAGAAATTTTAAGGGACAAAAAGAGAGGGAGAATAGGAGATTTAAAATGCCTGATTTGGATAGCAAATAAGAATGGACAAATTTTGAGGGATCCCCTTTACCACCACCAAGGCAAACCAAAATCTCTACACAAAAATATATCAATCAATATCAATATTTACGAGCGATATTAGAGTCTCCAACTATTTCGAAACACCTAATATTAAAATAATAATAAAAATAAAAAATTAATTAAGAGTTATTACTTTCTACAACAATATTTCACGAATGCTATGTAATCTAATACGAGTAACAATTAGAAAAGAAAGTATGTTTTAACTATACTTTCGAAACATCATTAAGTTATTGTACCAATTTAGTTAAAATTGCTTAACATGCACTAATATAAATCCCGCGCGAATACGCGGTTTTCTAAATAAAGATATTAAAGAATTTAACAATTACATCACTAGTATAACTCCATTTGAAATTTACCTATAATAATATTTTTTTAGAAAGAGATAGTAATGTAAACATTAACTTTTACAGCTAAAAAAAAGAAAAAAAAAAAAGCTTTTATTCCTAATGAGATTGTCGAAATTATTTTGTTAACTTTATTTTCAAAAAGTATTGTTGTTATATCATTATATATCCACTGAAGAGTCTATCGATCCGATATATTTAAGAGGGGGGTGAATTAAGTATATGTAAATGTGCCCACTTTTTCGATTTGTCCGTATGAGTGTGACTTAATAATTAATTACATAAAGTTTATTAATTAAACTTTAACTAATTAACTAAACAAAGTTAAAACGTAAAGAAACGAACAACAAAAAATGAGTGACACACGTGATTTTGAAGTGGTTCAGTTTCACAAGTCGAAACCTACGTCCACTATTCTCGATTAATAATTTTAGTACCTTTCTACGGATTACAAAATTACTAACCCACTCGTACAACTAACTCTAGTTGTAATTCAATTGAGTATCGTTAAATACTCGGTTTTTGTCTAACTTACGTTAATAAGAAAGCACTCGATTGTTCTTCTAAGTGTTCACACGAATGAACGAGTAAGAAACAATATTTAAGTACTATTATCTAATAACGTAATCTTACGAAATAATAAG
>LHUT01000726.1:18061-28680 GCA_001412135.1 Silene latifolia subsp. alba
TCCAGGCCTGTTAACTAACTTGTGCTTTGTTGTAGTTAGTTGAACAAAGTCTGTTAGCATAATTGAGTCAATCCTGTGCACTGCTGTGGATTTATTCAGTTGTGTTGTTTTCAAGTTTGAGTCTTAACCCTGTGCCTTGCTGTGGATTTGAGTCTTAAATTTGTCAAATTATTATCTTAAGTATTTTGTGCCTTCCTGTGGAGCTTGAGGTCATAATTATATCCAGCTACCAGTCCAAATTTCCTAAGAATATTCCAGTTCAGTCTGTTTCCTCCTTGGAATAATGACTGTCCTAGGGTATTACACTGCAGGCTGAGTTGGTGTCACGTGGGAGACGGGACGAGCCTTGGACTTGGAGCCGAGTGTCACTTCATTAGAAGAGTAGAGTAGTCATTTCATTTAATTCATTTATGGTTATGTAATCCACTATATCCTTTAATTATGTTAATTGTTTCTTAATTACAACTCCGATTTTACCGCCTCGTGAAACCGAGATGGTAACATCTCCCAATTAACTTGGCCGGATAAAAAGGGGGTGTTATAGTAACTCTTTAGTTTCTATTTTATGGCGCACACTAGTCGTGTTAACAATAGTGTAGCTTATGCTTTAGCTCATGTCTCACGTAGGGTTCTTGGTAAACTTGTGTGGTCGGAGGTCTTACCAGTGATTGCGAACAGTGATGTAATGTTTGATTTGTCATTAGTGCAATAAAGCCCTTGGGCTTTCTTTTAAAAAATATCAAAATAAAAATAAATTTTAACTTGGGGTTATATTTTTCCATGAGTTAGTCTTATGCTATAAAACGATTCTATACAAAATTTGTTGTTTACTCAGATAGGAAATAACATGTTTCTCATAGGACGACATATCAATTTGAAGCTTGCAAGAAGCCAAATTCTACCTATATACGGATTGAACAAGGGAGAAATACCCAAATAAGTGGAGAGTAAGTGAGTCCATATCCTTTTGGGCCAATAATTGAAACTTAAAAGCGTCCAACAAACGTGTTTCGAGTAAGTTATAGAACAAAACCCTAAATTAGAGCGAGTATGTAACATCACTCAGAAACTCTGAAACTCTCCTCTCTTGTTCTTCCTTCTCTCCCTCCGCCGCACCAACACAACACAACACAACATTTTCTCCTAAAAACAATGAAGACAGTCCTATCATCAGACTCAATGGAAATCCCAGAAGGGATAACAATCAAACTGAACGCCAAAATGATCGAAGTTGAAGGACCACGGGGTAAGCTAATCCGTAATTTCAAGCATCTTAACCTTGATTTTCAACTCACTACTGATGATGAAGGCAAAAGAATCCTTAAGATTGATTCATGGTTTGGAAAGAGGAAAAACACTGCTGCTATTCGTACTGCTATTTCTCATGTTGAGAATCTGATTACTGGTGTTACTAAGGGTTACCGTTATAAGATGAGAATGGTTTATGCTCATTTTCCTATTAATGCTAGTATCATTAGTTCTAATAAGGGTATTGAGATCCGTAACTTCCTTGGTGAAAAGAAGGTATTTTTCTCAATAATCATTACTTTTGTTAGAAGTAATCCATGAAATTTGTCTTCTAATGGTGCATTTTTGTGTGTGTTTAGTGCTGCTGTTTGTTGCGACTCTCTGACCCTACTTTGTTGATTGAATAAGAGCTACTACCTCTCGTACCATTTCTTTAAATGGAATGATATTGCTTTTGCTTCGTCTTGGATTGATTTTTCTATTTCTCTATTTTTATATTGCATTTTTTTGTATTTAATCCGAACGCTGGAAAACTCAATCTCATTTTAGGATTTTCTGTTACGAAACTTTTTGTTGGATTTTAGACGTATTAGCTTATTGTTTTAAGATCACTTTTCTCTTTTCTTACTATATTGTTTAGGGCTTAACAGTCTAGGCTGTATCGTAGCTGATTGAATTTTCTGTTAGAGCCTAGTTTGGTAATTTTGAAGCAAGATCACCACAATTCATTCTTGTAGTATTACTGCTGGTGTACTCTTGCAACTCGTTGCCCTGTATCTCTCATCCCAATTCCCAATGTCCTATATTTTTGGTGTTAAATAACCCTAGTGGCGGAGCGAGGGGAAGGTGCTCACCCCGCCTAAGGATAGTAATTTTGAATTTTTTCAAGCTTACCTTGTAGTATTACCGTTTGCCCATGCTAAAAATCGTCACCCCCCCCCCCCCCCCCCCCCCTCCCCCCCCCCGCCCTTCCCCCCCCCCCCCCCCCCCCCCCCGACCCCCCCCCCCCCCCCCCCCCCCCCCCCCCCCCACCCCCCCCCCCCCCACCCCCCCCTCCCCCCCCCCCCCCCCCCCGCCCCCCCCCGCCCTCTCACCCGCCCCCCCCCGTCACCCCCCCCGCCCCCCACCCCCCGCCCTCCCCACCTCCCTCCCCCGCCCCACCCCCCCCCCCCCACCCCCCCCCACCCCCCCGCGCCCCTCCCCCCCCCCCCCCGTCCNCGTCGTGCACTATCCATGTTCACTTTTTTTTTTTTTTTCCCCCCCCTCCGGTTAGGTTCAAATCCTCACTTCTTTTCACCAATAAACTTCCCTTCTGAATTCTGTATTTCAATGTTTATGAGTAAACTTAGCAAGTCAAATTGATAGAGTATTTGTTATCCGCCTTGATTTATGCAGATTTCATGTTTTGTGCATTTTGGATACCTCTATGATTGCAGACTTGTAAGAGAAAGCTACTACTGTGTTGAACTCTTGCTAAGAAATGCTGCAGGCCCATTCCATCCCTCCCCCACACCTTTTTCTTTTTTGCTACGGAGTATTTTGACAAATTAGTATAAGCACCTTTGTTTTCATCATTCCTGCCTTCTCCGCCATGATTTTTGCTTGATTATGTTGTTTGTTAGAGGGGGTATGAAAAGGCTGATTGTGTCCCAAGTAGCAAGGCTGTTAACCATTAAAAGAAATCGTAAAAAAGTTGTGGTTTCACAATGTATTCAGGTGAGGAAAGTTGACATGTTGGATGGAGTAAGCATCTTGAGGTCTGAAAAGGTCAAGGACGAACTTGTCTTGGATGGCAATGACATTGAGCTTGTTTCCCGATCTGCTGCTCTAATTAACCAGGTCTGTTTAATTATTGTCTACTTTCTGATTACCTCTTGTTTTATGGTCTTCAAACAAATTAGCAAATGCCTTTTTATTTCATTATCAGAAATGCCATGTCAAGAACAAGGATATCAGGAAGTTCCTTGACGGTATCTATGTCAGCGAGAAGGGAAGAATTGAGGAGGAAGCCTAAACTGCTTTACAAAGGCAGTATGAAATATGTTTTGTTGCGAGTAGAAAGACAGTATGAAATATGTTCTCTTGCGAGTTGTGTTCATCTTTACTTCCTGGTTATTATCATTTAGAATTGGACTTTTGAGGTTAAATTACTAAGTAGAAGCTACAAATGTGTGAAGTTTCAAGTATGGTAACAATTTTGTGTTGAGGATGTTTAATGAAGAGGGATTGTATTCCTTGATGCTCATTGCTCGCTACTCTGTTCTGATGGTGTTGCTTGATTTCAGTCGCATGTTTTGATTTTTTTTTATTTATGACGTTCATTCCTTGATCTGGTAAGTTAATCGATTAGGAGTGTGTTCCTGTGAATAGTAATCAGTCCCTCAAAATTCGACCTAGTAGTTATGCAAGCATACATGTAAATTGTTTTGGTTGGCCAATGGGATTAATTTAATGGCATGTTTGGTATCCTAGAATTGGAATTAGAAGAACTTCCATTCCTGGTTAATTTTAACCTACTTAAAATTTGGCGATGTTGATCCAATTCTGTCACTATCAAATCATTTATATCAAATCATTTATTGGTGCTCCTTTCGTTCGGCTTATTTATTATCTATTTACTTTGACACGATAAAGTAAATTAGAAAAAGGAGGCAGAAAGCGTACTACTTCGGTTTGACCCATTTTTTTACATTTACTTTTTTTTTTTCACACTTGCAAGGTACATTTTGTTTTGTTCATATCCTTATTTACATATTAAAAATTATAAATTTTTGATATTTTTAATGTAATTAAGACGGTTCAAAAAAAATCTCATACGACTATATTTTAAGTTATACTAGATTTAAAGCCCGGATGCTGTCCAAATAATATCGTAATAGTGGTTTTAAAGATTTTATCTTGAGTTTGTTTAAAAGGGCTTTTTTTAACAAATTATGAACCCATGTTATGGTTGCTTTCTGTGAACATCACTATGAGCTTGGTTAGATTGAGGATAAAAGGGGAGAAATGAATACGGGAGTGATATGTCAGGATCATTTTCCATGTTTGGTGTTAGGCCCAAATTCTGGATACGGGCTGAGTCAGGGAAGCAGACCGGGATCATTTTCCATGTTTGGTGTTAGGCAGAATAATTAGGAGGCAGAGGCAGAGTGACGCGCATTGAAGACATAGACCCGGACTGGGATGCTTGTATATTCGTGAGTAAAATAAGGAAATCCTAGTCTTTACCATATTCTGAATAAGGAAAGTCCAATCCTATACCAAATAAGGAATACTTGGCGAGAAAGCAAGGAACCCTAGATGTGAGAGCTCCACTATAAAAGGGACCTCAACGCAAGACCAAAAGATCATCCAAAAATACACAAAAGAGCCCCAATCTCCGAGATAGAGCAATTCTGTCTAACATTGTACTCTCCAAACGAATTATAGTAAAAATATTGGTGGGATTCCGTCTCCCCCTGCGGTTGTTTTCCATATCGGGTTTTCCGCGTAACCAAAATTGCTTGTGTCCTTTATTTACGTTTACATTCAATTCTTCATACACACAAACTACAATCATCAACAAGTCGTAATACTAATTAGGCACTAAGACCGCTTTAACCCTAAATTGGTAGAAATTTACCAAAATGGTTTGGCGCCCACCGTGGGGCCTAGTGATCGTCTTCGTTAATCAGTATACGAAGAACAGAAGCATGTCAGGACAACCAGAAGCAAATCCGAGCCAAACGGACGGCGCTCCCGCAACACGAGCGCCGCCCCCTACCGCGGCTTCCACAGCAGTATGCGCAACTCCGACGCAACCACCAAACGCCGCACTTACACCAGGGACAGCTCCAGTGCCAACTGCTAAGTAAAGCCAAAGCTCTCAGATAGCGATGAGTCAACAGCAGACGGGAAGAGCGCAAGCCAGAGATCCAGGGGTTGGCCAAGGTAAACAAAGGACGGGACAACCGGAGAAAGGAGGACAGTCCAGACTCCAGGATCTGGCTCCACCAAGCCCTACCAGCATCATGATAAGCGTACTAGATACCCTGGCGAGGACCATCAGGACAATGCAAAGTGAGAACAGGAGCATGAGATCGCAGATGGAAGCAGACATCAATCTCCTCCGGACCCAGATTGATGAGTTACAACAGGGAGCTACAAGTCCAGTAACCTGAACGCAAGATGTCAGATTCAGGGGAGCGTCAATAGGAGCCAGTGAGAGGAGGCAGGCACGCCTGCTACCGTAGGACGTGGTAACTCGGCTAGATATGGAAACGACACCACAACCGAGGAGGGGCCTGATTCCAACGGGATTTGGGGCATTAACACCAGATGACGAGCCAGCACGACAAGAACCAACACCCATGTCAGGTACTCTACCCCTAGGTAATTTCATACGTTCTGACAATCTCTCTAACGCAAGTGTAGGAGAACGCGAACGAGCAGGTTGAGATCCGCGGGCTCACCAGTCGTAGCGCCAGACCTGAATAGGTCGGAATATACGTGGGTAAGCAGCTCAGATCCATAAACGCCGCAGATACGCGCACCAACAGCAACTGGATAGCAGGGTCCCGCATGAGCTATGGATCTGCAACCACAGGCGCACCAGCAACTCACAGGAAGGGAGACCTATATAAAGCAAGCAGCAGTATCAGGAACTACGTAGCCTCCTCCGGAGAGTCCCAGGAATGCCTCCACCCATGGAGATGGCAACGGCAGACAGCAATGCTGATTCACCCTTTACTGACGCTATAGCTGCTGTGGCTTTGCCAAAAGGGTTCAGTGTCCCAACAATGATTCTTTTTGATGGGACCGGAGATCCCTGTGATCACATTAGCCAGTATAAGCAAAAGATGATGGTGACTATAGCAACAGGGGTCTCTAAAGAAGCGTGTATGTGTAAAGGATTCGGGTCAACCTTATCGGGAGGAGCACTACAATGGTTTGTTAGTCTACCCAACAAATTTATATCCTCATTTGCTGACCAGGTCAACGCATTCAACCAGCAATTTGCCAGCACCCGAAGGACTCCGAAGCAGCCAAGTGATCTTTAGAGGATCGTCCAAGAAATTGGGGGAGTCAATCAAGAACTACGTTACCAGGTTCAACACAGAAAAGGTAGCCATACGGGGTTGTGACACGTCCACAGCAATTAATGCCTTTAAGCAAGGCTTAGATAAAGATTCAGATCTATACAAAGAGTTAACGATGCATCCCTGTGAGAGATTTAAGGAAGTCCAGCAGCGCGCAACAGCGGCATTAAGGTTGGAAGAAGATATACTATCTAGAAAAGGAACATCAACTTTCGACAGAACAAGTAGGAAGGCTCCAACAGAGAAAAAGGACGAGAGAGCTAAACCATACAGCAGGCCCAACATCAGCAAAGTGGCGGAGAAATCTCAACAAGTGGAAGATTCGCAATATCCTCCCAGGTTAGCTGAGTACGGGTTCAATACAGGAATGGAAGGTCTGTTAAAAGCATTGAAGGAACTGGGCGACCAGGTAAGGTGGCCTAAGCCACCTACGCAAGACAGGCCTAATGACGATCGGGACCGCAGTAAGAGATGTGAGTGGCACCAAGACATCGGACACCGAACATAATATTATTTCAGGCTGCGGAAAGAGGTAAAATTTCAGGTACGGAAGGGAAATCTGGACCACCTGTTACCACGTGGGGGCAAGCAGGATAGGAGGGAGACACCAAATCAGGTGCTCCCCTCTGCCCCCACCTATTTGCACCAAAATCATTAACGTGATAACAGGTGGATCCGAGTTGTCAGGGTTAACCTACTCTGCAGCCAAGAGGCGAGCTACCGAAAGCAAAGGAGACCACCCAGAAACATCATGCATGGTGAGCCAGAGTGACTTGCCTATGGTTACGTTCGACGAAACTGACGCAGGAAACGAGGCAGAACAGCACCACACCGCCCTCACCATAACACTATCTATTGGGAACTGCACCATGCGAAAGGTATTGGTAGACACCGGAAGCTCTGTGAACCTCATCATGTTTGAAACTCTCAAAGTAATGGGCTTCGGCAAAGAAAATTTGATAAAGAAATTTGTGCCACTAGTGGGATTTAGCGGTGAGACGGCACATTCGGTAGGCGAGATAACCATTCCAACTTATATTGAAGGGGTCAACAAATTAGTAAGGTACCTAGTCATCGAGGGCCCAGCCACTTACACCGTTATCTTGGGGAGACCATGGTTACATCAAATGAAAGCAATCCCCTCGACATACCATCAGTGTCTCAAGTTCCCAACTCCATGAGGTGTAGTCACAATAAAAGGAGATCGTGAGGAATCCAGAAGCTGTTATAAGCAGGCCCTAAAAGCCACAACCAAGCTTCCCTCAGCAATTACAGGACCGGGGAGCTTCAGAGGAATACAAGGAGCCACCCTCAGAAGAATTATATCAGGTCCACCTGGACAAGGCGCACCCAGACAGAGCAGTACTAATTGGAGCAACCTGTACTGGAAAGTTACGAGATCAGCTGATTCAATTTCTTAAGGAGAACATGGACTGTTTTGCCTGGTCCCACAATGATATGGTCGGCATAGACCCATACATCATCTCACACAAGTTAAGCGTGAACCCCGGCTGCACCCCAGTACAACAGAAGAGAAGGAAGTTCGCGGCAGAACGGAATGAGGTTATCAACAAGGAAGTGGACAGCCTCCTGGCAGCAGGAAAAATCAGGGAAGTCAGCTATCCTGACTNNGTGGTGGTGCCTAAAAAGAATGGAAAATGGAGGGTGTGTGTAGATTTTACAGATCTAAATAAAGCTTGTCCTAAAGATCCTTTTCCACTACCACATATCGACGCAATGGTGGACGCCACGGCTGGACATGAAGTGCTCACGTTCCTAGACTTCTGGAGTGGTTATAATCTGATTAAGATGCATCCGCAAGACCAAGAAAAGACAGCATTCATGTCGGAGCGAGGCATATACTGTTAGAATGTCATGCCTTTTGGCCTGAAAAACGCTGGCTCCACCTATCAGCGTTTAGTAAACAAGATGTTCAAACAGCAGATAGGGAAGACCATGGAGGTGTATATAGATGAAATGGTAGTTAAATCAAGGAAAGCTGGTATGCACATGGAACACTTAGCAGATACCTTCAGAACGTTAAGGGAATATAAAATGAAGCTTAATCCATCCAAGTGCTCATTTGGGGTGTCCTCCAGAAAGTTCTTAGGATACATGGTAACTCAGAGAGGGATTAAATCCAGCAGGGAGAAGATCAAGGTAGTCCTCCAGCTGGAGTCACCACAAAGGCCAAAAGACGTGCATCGGTTAGCAGGAAAAGTGGCAGCCTTAAGTAGATTCATCTCACGAGCCTCAGATATATGCAAACTGTTCTATGATATACTAAGAGAGAGCCAGAAGTTTGAGTGGACGAAGGAGCACGAGAAAGCATTCAAAGAACTCAAGTGCTATCTAAGCACACCACCACTGTTGGCGAAGCCAGAGCAGGGGGAGTCACTGTTAATATACCTGTCAGTTACAGAAGCAGCGGTAAGTGTTGTTCTGGTCAAAGAACAAGAAGGAATGCAACATCTAGTATACTATATCAGTAAGTCTTTGCTTCCTGCAGAGACCAGGTACACACCTTTCGAGAAATTAGTTTTAGCTCTGGTCACTGCTTCGTATAAACTGCGCCCATACTTTGAATCTCATACTATTCGTATAGTAACTAATTATCCACTAAAAACGATCATGAGGAAGCCTAAATTGTCTGGAAGAATGACCAAGTGGTCAGTACACCTAAGTGGCTATGATTTACAATTTGAACCTAGGACGACAATCAAGTCCCAGGCACTGGCAGATCTCGTCTCAGATTTATGTCCTACTACCCAAGTGGAGGCAGAAAAGGGGATGTTGACATTACTAGGGGACCAGGAAAGCGGAACCTGGACCATGTACATAAATGGAGCCTCTAATGCTCGGGGAGTTGGTGTAGGTCTGGTCCTCCGGTCCCCAAAGGAGGATATGATGGTACAAGCAGTCAGGTGTGAATTCAAAGCAACTAATAATGAAGCTGAGTATGAGGCACTTATACTGGGGATGCAAATGGCACAGGGGCTCAAGGTGAGGAACCTGAGAGTGTACATTGACTCATTGCTTGTGGTGAATCATGTGAATAATGAATACGTGGCGCGTGATTCGGTCTTTCAAGATTACTCAGGTGCCAAGGGATCAAAACGTGGAAGCAGACGCTCTAGCCACGTTGGGAGCCACCTTCCAGCCCACTGAACTCTCTAATATACCAATTACTCACGTGTTAACACCAGCTATACAGAAAAAGTTGGAACGAAATCAGCCAGGGGAAGCAACGTACGTGGAACACGCAAATAGAGCAGGGATCTTAGTATTAGATGGAAACCAGCAGGTGGGTTCGGATTGGAGAAAACCTTATATGGAGTGGCTGAAAGATGGAAAACTCCCAGAAGACAAGAAAGAAGCACAAAGTTTCAGGATAAAGGCCTCCGGATTCGTGCTAATAGATAACGTGCACTTTAGAAGATCTTTGGCAGGACCCTATCTCAGATGTCTAAATGAAGAGGAAGCTAAGACAGTACTACATGATGTACATAGTGGAGAATGCGGGAATCACGCTGGTGGACGAAGTCTATCTAATAAAATCTTAAGGCAGGGATATTTCTGGCCTACTATGAGGGCAGACGCTGTAAACCACGCCAAGCGCTGTGACTCGTGCCAAAAGGCAGCTCCAGCAATTCATCAGCCAACAGAACCAATGCATCCGTTCATCTCCCCGTGGCGATTTATGATGTGGGAAATGGACATAGTGGGGAAGCTACCTAGGGCCCCAGGAAACAGAGTATATATGCTGGTCATGACCGACTACTTATCAAAGTGGATTGAAGCTGAAGCAATGACAGAGGTAAAGGAGGCCCAGGTGATCTCTTTTATAAAACGTAACATCATCAGCAGATTTTGGTTACCGTCAGAAATCATATGCGACAATGGATCCCAGTTCATATCTGATAACACTGAAGGGTTTTGTTCACGTTGGAACATAACGTCGAGAAAGTCTGCTCCCCGGTACCCACAGACAAATGGCCAAGCAGAATCCAGCAATAAAATCATTGTGGAGAACCTCAGGAAGCAACTGGAGGAGCTAGGGGGTAAATGGGCAGACGAGTTACCACTAGTACTCTGGTCAGACAGGACGACACCAAAGGTGGCAACTGCACATACGCCATTCAGCCTGGTATTCGGGGCATAAGCAGTGATCCCATCAGAATTTCTGGTACCAACACACAGATATGGCTGCCAAACAGCAGAGCAGAATCAAATCGAAATGACCAGGAGCCTGAACACAGTTGACGAGCTAAGAGAAAGTGCTTACATACACAT
>LHUT01000730.1:0-11391 GCA_001412135.1 Silene latifolia subsp. alba
AAATCCCCGCTCATTGTAACGAGCGATCCCAGCTCCTTAATGTGCACAACCCCCTTGTGACGGGAGTCACAAGGGGCGAACATGGGTATGGAACCATCTCCAGACATAGTTCCATAACAATCATCCAACCATCATCACAAACCAACCAACCTCCATCAACTCCAATCAACAATCACATGTCAACAGTCAATCAAAAACAATCAATTTAATTATGCAACCAAGTGAGTAGGGAAACCCTACCTTATCAGATCCAAGTAAAAGCACAGCAAATCAAGCTAGAACGTCTCCTCTACAAAGTGCGCGCCTATTATAACAACAATCAATCAATATACAACACATAATATGATTAGTACCCCAAAATCTCCAAATTACCCAATTAGGGTTTGCGTAACTATAACCAACATGAAAATTAATAAAGACATAAAGCTTACTGATTGAATCTACGCGGAAAGAGATGCAAAACCCCCAGATCAGATGACTCTAGCCTTTAGAATTATTAGAATAATAGGAGAAGCAATGCTACGTTGATTAGAGTTTGTGAAAAGATGATTAAGAGTGATTATAAAATGATTTAGTCTGATAACACGACTTATATATGCCTCTCAAATTATCTTAATCAAACCGCGGAAATGACCGTAACTGAACCGGTACTCGCTCGAGTAACGGACATACTCGACCGAGTATCACCTGCTCGGTCGAGTTCTCCCAAAACAGAATTCTGACTCAAAACTCAAGCAAACACACTCGGTTGAGTATTCCCACTCGACCGAGTTCCCTAGGCACATAAAACCGTGGTATTACATTTGGGGCCTCATTTGGAAACAATTACCTATTTAGTTATATTACATTTAAACGTCCACAATTAATAGATTGGGTTCCTTTGGCAGAATCAAGAATGGTAGTGGCAGGTAATGATAATGTTCAACAGTTGGCTGGGGATCGACTCCCATTGCTGTTATTTTTACATACTAGGCAACTTAACCTTGTACATAAATTGCTAGTTGATGAATTTGATGACTGACTCACACTTAATATTCTTTCGATCTTTTAGTTAGTCTAAATTTATCATTTTGCTTCAGTTTTTTCTTTTAATCTCTTTAATGGTTGTCGTCCGTAAGTTTTAAAAATCATTTGTATGAATTTAACCAAATTGTAATTATTGAGTGAGACGGTCTCATACTATAAGAAGGTTCCATCATGTAAATGAACCGTCTCAGGATGTGAGACCGTCTTATTTTATAATTTGTGTTAACCAAAATAATACGAGTACGATTATAGTTTATGATTAAAATCAACTCATTCACATAATTAGAGAGTTTGAAAAGTGCACCTCCTTAGATATTAAGGGTTTAATTTTCTTATGAGTGGGCCGGATCTTGATAGTGGGCTTAAGCCCAACTAATTTTAGGAATATAAACGGTTCACATCACAAAATAATTAATGTTTTAACCTAGCTCAGTTGACAAGAGTTTTTACATGAAAAACTTCCCTCTTTGTTGTCAGGGGCGGGGGGGTTCGAATCCCATTACTAGCATAATCTTTAGGTTTTTTGTTTGGCATTCTTCCTAGTCTTCGTTTTTCCTACTTCTAAATCCTGGATCCGCCCCTAAGTTATAAAAAAATACGAGATAATCATCAAAAGGGCCTCCGAGTAATATTTGGCCTCAAGATTACATTGGCCGCCCCTGCCACTGACAAGTGACATCCTTATAAATTCTTCGATTTCGTCAGCAAAATCAAATTATTTCTTGCGTGTATGTAGAATTGCTTGAAAAATCAGTCAGAAACCTGAAGTTAAATTGTATTAGATGCTAAAAATATGCGTGAATAGTTCGTTGTGAATGCGTTTGATACTGTTGAGATTCTGTTATGTTGATAATTTCACGTTACAACTTACAATGTGAGAAAGTCGCAAGACTTAGCAGGGAAAACCTGAAGTAAAGTGCAATTGCAGCAGAACTCTAGTATAGTCCGTTAAAGTGAGTTGTAGACGGAGACAGGCGGGGGCGAGTAGGGGAGTTCACCGCACTGCACACTGAGAAAATTAAAAACTTTGATTGAAATTTCGATTTTCTTTCTAGTTTACTCTATTATATTAGTAGTTCATTCCCGCTTGAATTTCTGGCTGCCTAACGTGAAATGTTTGCTCCGCCAAACAGTCGAATTTACCTTGTCTAGGCATCTTCACAAGAGTTAACAAACAAAAGGATCCACACTATGCACAAAATGTTGTTGAACTTCTCTGTAAGCTGAATCTAAGGCCTCGTTGCTATCAGCTACTGTGAACTATTGATGACCTGTGCTTCAGAAGGATGTGATTTTGAATCCAAATCGTTTATGCATTAGAACCGACAGCTTCCAATGCAGCAACTAAACCTATAATTGTACAAGTAATAAAAAGCTAGTGCAAAGGAACAGCAGAGATCAGTACACAATTTACGGCATAGAATACCATTTTTAATTTAATCCCGTTTTAAATCACAATACAAACATTTCGCAAGGCTATCAATCAGCAAACCCATCAGATTTTCCGAATTGTCTTTGACGTACTTGCTAGATCATCGGAGTAATAAGGTACTACTTTGGCAAATTACCAACGAACATTACTGTTTGAAAGTGAAATTTTCCTATTGGTTGAGTACTAGCTTTGACAACAGATTATAGTTTTCGGAACCGTCATACTAGTAGCATTCCACAGACAAAAAGTAAATCAAGTTTTGAACAACAGTATCAAACGCATTCACAACGAACTATTCAGCGCATATTTTTAGCATGAATAATCGGTTTTTCTAACATATATCCTTTGAGCACACTACTCCAAAACATAGATTCTCACCGCCTTCTTGCCCTTCTATGGGACAACCAAGTCACGTCGACTTGTACATAACTTGCTAACTTTAGGCTGCTAGTTGGACCTGATTATACCCTATACCACCGGGCGGGCACCGTGGACAAATTTGTTGGAAAGTTTTTTGTAGAGATCATTCTTCAGGGTTTGTATTTATAATGAAGAATTTCATAGTCGGTACTATACAAGTATAGTGCCAACGCAAATACTTTTTTCTAAAACGGACCAAATGCAGCCATTTTACGATAAAATGTTACCATTATTTGACACTTTCTGATCTAAAAATAAGACCGTTTGAAGCAAGACTTATTGGCCAACGCAAATCTATATGTATACACACATCAAATATTAATGGAACTATGGAAGTTATAATTGTTATGGGCCGATATGAAGGGATGTAATGCTCATTATATCGATGTAATGTTTCACTTGAAACCTACCCCAATCTTTGGGATCGGTACTTGACTTAGTCAATGAAGCACACACTAAGTCGCATTACAATAGAGAAGAGGGAGGATTCGAACTTGACACCTATTGTCCACAATATCTCTGTCTTAACCACTAGAGTTAAGACATCTTCGGTCCCAATTAATTCTTTAAGTTTGTTATTTTATTAGTTTGATTAGGTGATACGACTAAACCTACATCACTAAACACTCATATGACCATGTAATTTTTCATTATGAGTCTTACAAAAATAACTGCCGGAGAATCGAATAACATAAATAACCGGGACAAAAAAACATAATTCATTGTTAATACTATGATAGCAAAACCACATTGGGCCGACTAATCCGGATTTCAGGGCGTGTCCAAGGATTACGGTATTTAAACCCCTCCCAATTGCAGTTGTGGGGGATCGATCCGCAGACCTCCCTACTAAGCGCAGCTCCATGCTACCACTGCGCAACCAACGATTGGTCAATGAGAATTTGTGATGCTACATACGTATTACATAGTATAATTCGTAGGAAAATGTGAGGGTGCGTTTAAGATCGGGTCTTTATATCCATATATTTTCTTTAGGAGGTTTATCAAGCCGACCAATTTATCAATGGGCCTTAAAACATCACCAAAGGCGTTGATAGAAAGTTTTTTGTATGTGGTTGACCCAAGTTTGAACTTGGGCTTAGGCGCGAATAACCCATATTCAGACCTGGGTCCAAATAAGGTAGATCCACGACTAATTATGTAAATAACCCATAGTCAAACCTAGCTCCAAACATGGCAAGTCATTGACGCGCTTCGGAAGAATGTGCATGGTATAAGTAGGGCTGAGCAAAAATATATGATACGGTTTTAAAATACGGATACGATACGGTACACGTTTTAAATATACGAATTTCTGTATATATGATATGAATTTCCGTATATACAATACGGGTTTAGAAAAATCGTATCCGGGTCGGCAAAAAAGAGAACCGGGTATACGGTTTTGACACAGTTTAATTTTTTTTGATAAAAAAATAATTATCACGCGTAAGTAACAAGACACAACCAGCCCATATTCTCTTATTTCCCTGATTTGAGCCCTCTTATTCCCAAAGACCAAAACTTTTCAAACCCGAATTATAATTTCCCAAACTCTTTTTATCATCAACACTCAACACCACGACACCCAGCCTCTCACCCTCGTTTCACCGCCAAATCCACCGCGTCCACCGCCCACTATATCGTCCGTCGACGACGACCATTTCTACCGACACTTAATCAATCTTCGTCGACGAACTTCTCCACTGCCAATAAAGTGGTCGTCAATCATCCAGGGCGGTCTCCCTCTACGAAATCCTTTTGGAATTTCCTCATTTGAGTTTCGTTTGATTGTATTGACTATTTAAATTACTGATTTGAGTGATTTAGTATATTTGGCATTTGGGGATGGTATATTTGGGCGGTTTTTCTACAGGTTTGTTCGTTTGTTTTAATAGGGAAGCAACAAAACCGTATCCGGGTATTCGGATTTCGTATACCCTGTTAACCGGGTACCCGAAAACTGTATACCCGGTTAAACCGGGTCGTATCCGAAATCAAAAAAATGATGTTTTAAAAACCGTGTATCCGATACGGTTTGCAAAACCGTATCGGGTATACGGTTTTGCGCAGCCCTAGTTGCTTATAAGAGATAAGAGAATGATGTTTAAGAATTAAATTTTCAGTTAATGATTATCGAAGACTTTTACAGAGATATATAATAGGTTACAACCAAAAGTTAAGCCTTGTAACACTAGTACAGAAACGGATTTTTGCGCTTTTTAAGCCTCTATTGCAACGCTAAATAGCGCCGGAAGAGGTTATACCGACGCTTTCATATGCGCCGCAACCCCCTTTTGCGACGCTATTTTATTCGTCGGTAATTCTAAAGTATAGCGCCGCGAAAATTGACGCGCTATTTTTTGTACTATAGCAGCGCTTTTCAAGCGCCTCAACTAATATGTCGACTATCGTCTATTTATGCACAATTATGCTTTTATTCAGGCGCGTTTTTGCCTTGCTTTTATACTACAATCAATAATATTATTTATTACACCTGCATTTCTTATATACTATATTACCTTCTGAACAAACATATTTCTTGTCCTGGAATTACACACAACTTTTCTAGAAACAAANGTAGAAATGAAGAGGATGTAGATAGTGGAAAATGAGGTGGATGAAAGAGAAAATGAGGTGTCAAAAAAATAGAAAGAAAGAGAAAAAATAAGAGGATGAAACCATCCTCTTTATTGTGGGTGCTCTAAATTATTATATATTTTTTTGTGCAGTCGTAGCAGGATTAACGGATAAAGTCGATAAGTGATACTCATGAACTGAGTTTATAACTGGTTGGCAACATATTCGTCTTAGTGGCTCCCTTTACACCGAATAATGATTTTGTCTTCATTTATTTAGTGCGTATTCGATAAGAAGATAACGAATGCTAATTCTTTGCTATTAATTGAACCAATCATATGACTTTAAAATATCAATTTCTTAATGAAAAATATTACGAATACTTACACAAATTGTTCACATTCAACCAAATACCGGTTAAGCTGAATTTCATCTAATCTTATACAAAACTAAATCAACCCAAGATGACTCAAATCAATTGAAATGTGATCAAAGTCATCGTGAATTGAATTATACTCAAATGAAAACTAAAGCTCCCATGTTGACTACTCATTTCGTTTTTGACCCTCGACAAACTATTCTCAAGCAATTAAAGATGCTCCAAATATTGGACAAAATTTTCCAGATCTTACTAAAAGATACTCGTACCCGTCTGTCTCGTCTTGTTCCACTCTTCATTTATGTCTTCTTTACTTTTAAGGCTATTCCCTATATATTTGACCATCAAATATTCCCAGACATTATTTTGCATCGTCTCGTTATGTTACGGTAAGTAATATACTCTGTTAAGGACATCATATAAAATTCGAGAAAAACATTACATAATTACTCGGTACCTAGCAAATAAACTTGAGAGATGGGTTCCAAAAAACTATTTGAGGCTCTGAAACATGATTTTTCTAGTAAATCTTACTTGTACATGGATATTTAACTAGCAAATTCGACTCGAAAAAGTTTAGGACCCCAACTCAGTTAATTTACTACTAGCAACAAAACAATTAACAATCAGAAAATAGTTGGGTCTCACGTGCAACTGTGCAAGTGCACAAATTACCATACTTTGGTGAAATGGTGACAGAATTCAAAGGTCACTTCCTAATGACAGATTATGAACAGGCCTACCTACCTAAGACTACCATGTTTACTAGATTATCTTGTAGATTAACGTAAGCAACACCTTACTACACGCTTCATTTTTCACTGCACCTTCGTTTCTCGCAAATTATAATGTAAGACAATGTCATACCATCATACGATTCCTTTATATAAAAAGATAGCTCATAGACTGCCTCAGAGTATGAGACCGTCTTGCAGTACAATTACCAGTAAATAATCAGATGACAAAACCCATCAACCAAATCCTCTAATTACACCACATAATATTGTATTTAACTATTAATTAATCAAATCAAGAATTGATTCCCTTCCTATATATACAAAGCATAGAGAATTAATCTTAATTAATCCTAAATATTAATTAGCATTTTTAATCAAGGATTAAAAATGGTATCACCACACTTACATTTCCAACTCATAGGTTTATAATTAGACAAAGAATCTCCTCTAGCATATGCAATTTGTGTTCTTGATCTTACAAAATGATTTCTTGGGAAACCTTGTTGTGGTACTATTGGTACTTGTATTGCTTCACAATGTCCACAATTTCTGCATCTTCCTTCACATCTTGGTGGACTTGATCCTATTAATCCTCTTTCTGTCACCTTCTCTTCTTGTTCCTATACATTACATTCAAAACAAAATTGCATGTTACTTCGACATTTCACTTTGGTCACGTGTGGCAACCAAGAAATTCAAAACTTTCTTGATTATAAATTAATTACCTTTAGTACCACCACATTTGAGTTTGAAATTTGTCTACCTGTAACAAAACAAGTGTTGTTACTGTAGGACGGTCTTACACAATAATTACGGAAACAGAAAAAAAAGACGGCTTTGGAATCGTAATTACCTTGAACAGAGAATGTAGGATGAAAGAAGGAGGAAGACAAACAGAGGAACAAAGAAATGACAAGATGTCGAATTGTGATGGGAAAGACAAGATTTTGAGAGGAACCCATTTGAGAGAATGAATGAAAATGGTAAGAAAAAGCAAAGAAACAAAGATTTGATGTATAAAATTATGATTAAAAGTGATTGAATGAAAATAACAGGAGAATTGAATTTATAATAAAGATGGGAAATTTAGAGAGGGAATGAAGAAGAGAAGGCAAAAGGGGGAGAGCAGAAAGCATAAGTTAAAAGAAAGCCAAAAAAAGCAAAGTATAAATAAAACAATAAAAAAACCTCGTTGAAAGAGCCTTTAAAATATTTGAAACAATCAAAAACTTATGCTACACGAGATGGAAAGAGAAGGGTAGCTTTGGTATCAGGGCAGGGGAATGGGATAGCGACGTGGGACTGTGGAAGTGTGTAAGTATTTGAGTTATTAACCATTGGAACATCAGGGAATGGGTTTTGGTTTTGTTCTTATTATGAGGAGAATGGGGTTGTCAAGTGATTGTATAGCTTTAGTAAGCATTTTTCGGACTCGAGATCGGATTGGTTTGGTTGTTTTGGGTTGGATAGAGTCGGGATTGAGTTTGAGTTTGGGTTTGGGTTGAGGGTGGGGACGAGTTTGATGTTGCCATTTCGGTTGAGGCAAGTTGAGTTTATTCGGTGGTTGTGTTGAGGGCAATGTCTGTGTAGGGTCAGTTACATCATGTAGTCATGTACTCAATACATATCCGCATATCGGTTCATTTCAAGTGAATGATTAATTCTGATTGGAGATCGGGTCGTTTTGGTTGTTTTTGGGTTGGATAGGGTCGAGATTGGGTGGGGGGTGGGGGGGAATGTGATGTTGCCATTTCGGTTTAGTTTGGTCAGTTGGTGTATTGAGGCCTTGAGGGTGATGTTAGTTTAAGGTCAGTTACAACATCTAGTCATCTACATATCAGTATATCAACTCATTTCAAGAGGAAAATAATTTCATCTTTTGATTTTGACAATTACTTGTCTTCATTACTATGCTAAAATTACTTTAACTCACGAGATCGTCATTAAGTCATAAATCGAGTTAATTAGGTCATACTTTAAAGGTGGCCTCAGATTTTGCTCAACCAGTTTGGTTGGGTCATCTCAGGCGGCATAAGTGGTTATTTTTTCTTTGAATTAAATTTATTCGAACTTTTATAATATATCAATATGTTTAAATTTTATGAGTTGGGTTCCAATCGATGCGGGTTGGGTTTGTCAATTTTGTTCTTTTAAGGTAACAATTTTTCGTGTGTGGTTGTCAAATGCAACTCATCTAAGCATCTAGGAGTAGATAGTGAAAATGCACTTAATGAACCGATGACTAGTTTGTATGATTGTGCTTATAATCACCCAATTAATCACCAACTATTTTGATTCTTTAATAGAAACTGTTTATTGGTAATGTTGTCAGGACAACTAGCTATAGACAATATGTCATCAATACATTTAGATTGGCAACTATACAGCCAGGTCAATATATTCTCACTTTTTTTAAGACCATCCCCAAGCAAGGTCAATTGCTTGGTCGTGACCTTGCTTGGTCACGGTTAATCAAGTAATTAGTATTGTTAATGTGTGACCAAGGGTGGTTAATTTGTGACCAAAAACAAGAAATGGTCAATTTGTGACCAAGGTTGGTCAATTTGTGACCAAGGTTGATCAAAAGAGGGATCTTATTGACCTTCTACGTGTCAATTTCTTATTGGTTGAACAATTATAAAACAATAAAAAACAATGATTGAGAATGTTGTAAAGTGGATANTTGTGACCTTACTTGAATAAAATTGACCAACTTTGTGACCTCCTATGTGTCCAAATTTGATTGGTGGAACAATTAATAAATAATAAAAAGTACTACATTTTCAATGATTGAGAATATTGTAAAGTGTATAATGATTGGGTTGATGACCTAGGTCGCGACCTTTTGCTTGGGAGGGTGAAAATGGGTCAAGGTTAATAAGTTAGGATTAAGAGTAAAATCGGGTCGCGACCTAGTTAGCGCGACCACTGCTTGGGGATGGTCTAAAAGGAAAATTTTTACAGCTTGAAAACTTCACTTTAGCAAATAACCTTACTCCACAATAAATGTATTATGTATATCGGGTAAGTAGACTTGGAAATCGGGTTATTCAGGTTAAAAATAATAATTAAATTATTTCATTTTAATTCAATAGGTTTTATTTGGACAATGATGAGCGTTACCGGGTGAGAGTACTCTAACGGGTGATACTGAATTTTAATACCACCTTCTCACGTACACATTGAAGACCCTATATTATGGAAAGAGAAATGTGCATATAGGGTCCACATTTTATATGTGAGAACGGAATATTAAAAGTCAGTATCATCGAATAACGTTATCTCATTTTTCTTTCTATAAAACCATATTTTGGTAGGATTACAAACAAATACTACCTTATGCATTTATTTAATTATTCTGTGAGTGTCGTCTCACCGTGAAACCGTTTCTTGTGACATTTTATCCTCGTCATTTTAAATATGTTTACTGTCACTTCGAATAAAGATGAATTGATTTAGTTTTGAGCATATTATAGTCCATAGCTTTTAATTAGTCTCTCTTAAGACAGATATATCCGTGTTAAGATTAAAACGGATCAAATATATCCACTTGATAGGACAAGTTTTCTATTATTAATATCTAGATGTTTTGCTTTAGACTCTATTCTTTCCAATCTAATTTTAGTTCTTATTCACTTCAGGTTGATTTAATTCAGCTTAAGTCAAGTCCATTTAGTTCAATTTAGTCAGTTTTAATCCAAAGAAAACATGGCATTTATCTTATTTACATTTACTTAACCTGTTTCATGTTTATCACCGATACTTTGGTCTTTAAAAATAAATAAATTGGATAGCCTTATAGGGGTTTGAGTGTTAGATGTTGGCAACCTACTTACAAGTGCCGTTAGTGGCAAGTACTTCACCTACTCCAAGAAAAAATAACAGTACACACCGTTAAAAAACATGTTGAAAGTTGAAAATAGTGAAAATCTAAGAAAACATGTTGAAAGTTGAAAATAGTGAAAATCTAAGGACTTTAACCTCATGTACACGCTACTTGTCAAGAACACATAGTTGAGTTGGAAATTCCAAGAAAGAAGAAGTATGGTTGAAAAAGATTAACCTGACAAAATTACGCAAGCGTTGATATTTGCAAAGATATGGAAGTTTAGTTGATAGAATAATGGGTAATGTGTAAGATCCTAGAAGTAGACAACAAAATAATAATGACAAAATAAGTTTTGAAGAATCTGTTGATTGTATTTCATGTCTTTATTGACGACATTTAATTCATGTCATGTTACCACGCAATCACCGTGATTGTTGATTCTCTCTCGATTGTCAAGCACTCTAGACTAACTTGTATTGATTGAATATGACGCTTCATTTATGTCGTAAGAGCTCTCTTACCCTAACCGTGAAGTCTGGGGTTCGATTTTCACTCGCGACATAGTTACTCATTTGAACCAAAAAAAAAAAAACAGAGGTTTTTAGTTTTTAGCTGATCTAATTGGAGACAAGGCTCGATTGGCATGTCCGTGACCCGGGGTGACTTGCCCAACTCTTCCAGGTTCGTTAGGGTCTTAGAGCCGGTGCGTCACTTGACCCGTTTTAAATTATAAAAAAATGATAATGATAATTGGACCAACTTGTGGCACGGCCCGCCAATGACCCGCCTAAGAGCCAGTTCAAGGTTGATCATCCCCGGAACCGGTCCGGCCAGCCCACTCCATCCTCAAGTGCCGATTCAGAGTCGACAAGGTTGAGCTCGACCCATGGCCAACTCTAGGTTTAGGTAGAGGTGGCAATCGGGTCAGCCGGGTCGGGTTTAGGTCGGGTCAAGTCGGGTTTGGGTTATATCGGGTCATCTTACCCTT
>LHUT01000730.1:11438-26281 GCA_001412135.1 Silene latifolia subsp. alba
GGGTTTGGGCCGGATCATTATCGGGCCGAGCAATTTTATCGAATTACTTCAATTTTGAGCAATTAAAATTAGTATTCCGACCATTATTTCGTTTAATTATTTCATTATTAAGTCAAGGTATCAAACTAAGCACTAATTCGCTTTCAATTTGATCATAATATTAAGCTTAATAATTATCGGTTCATCAATTTAATCGGGTCAATACCGGGTCGGGTCGTCATCGGTCGGGCCCGATTCGGGTCACTGATTATTGGGTCATGTCGAGTTACGGGTCGTAATATTCTCGGGTTTTCTCGGGTCGGATTTGCCTGGGCTCGGATCGGGTCAGACTTGACAGCTCTAGGTTTAGGAAGGGACTGAACCGGCTAAACCCAAAGACCGGGCCAGTTAGGAAGGGACAAACTGGATCAGAGCCTTTTAGGTCCGGCTTCTTACGGTTTGGGACCGGACAAGTTGGGGCGTTCGGCTAGGAAGGGCAATTTGAGGTTTTCTTTTCAACTTCGGACCAGACCGGAGACTGGTTAGTGGTCACCACATTTTTGTGTACCCAGGCGAGCAGATCGGAACTATCTGATTTGACGGGCCAGTAAGCGGTCCATTTTAACGGTCCAGGCCACTTTATGAACACCATTAGTCGACAAATCTAATCTTCTATATATTATGTTGAATAAATTACATCATACATCAAACAGCAAGATGTATTTTACATATACAAGCATACAAGATGACCTAAGTTGTTACAGGGGTGTCAGTGTCTAACAATAACCAGTAAACTATACAAGATGGAGTTTGTCAAAATTTCGATTATAATTAATAACCGCATACATGTGCACATCTCTTTCACTTCGCTTCTATCTTGGTTTGATGTTTAAGTCACAACTCTATTATTCCTACAGAGCAAAATTGTCGATCATATGCTGTATAACATCGGCTCCTGCTTTACTGATGCAGTATGTTTGCACCTGCAATTGAACAGGCTATTTCAGGAAACTTACGATGAACAAAGCAACACTTTGTCGGTGAAATCTAATCGCAAATATCTTCACAATAAGCGTTTCACATAGATTTAGCTTTCGAAAGTTATACAAAAACTTGTGCTTTTGAAATCATCATTTTCCAACACATAATTCAAGTGGCATAGAGATTCCAGCCTAGGATCAAGTGCCTCTTCGCTGATTCAACACGGAAAAAATGTCTCCAGTGAATTTTAATGAAGACTGTATTGACAGACGGCCATTTCACAATATCCGAAGGGCAGATCATACAGTTTTGGCAACATCTAGTGAAGCGATACATAGGCACATAGCCCTAAAACAACATAGCCACAATAGATAATATTTGTATGGCTTACACAACTTTACGGTGTATACGAGAATGAAAAGCTAACCTGAATTGAATTGTGAGCAAGCAATCTATGTCTACCACCGCCAAATTTAACATCAATTCGATGCCAGCTTAGCTTAGTTAGTTGTGTGATCATTGCTTCCGTTACTTCTGTTCGGTCATTGCGAAAATTGAAATCATTGGATCAGTTGGAACTTGGAAGAGTAATCAGAGATGGAGTTCATATCTCAGCAAAAAATAAAAGGCTGACCTTGAGTTGTCATGTTTGTCCTTCCTGTTACTGAGGGCTGCCTAGTAAAGTCCTGTTGAGGTGCATCAACAGCAGGTGTTTCTTCATTTACGATATGTCGATATCTTTCATTCCTAGGCGTATGTTTCAGCTGCAAACAAATAACAGCAAGGAATATCAGAAAGGGTGGTCTCAATGAAGGTAGGAGGGACCAACACATTACTGTAAT
Organism: Silene latifolia subsp. alba; assembly: GCA_001412135.1. NCBI lineage: Eukaryota > Viridiplantae > Streptophyta > Magnoliopsida > Caryophyllales > Caryophyllaceae > Silene > Silene latifolia. The sequence goes on from LHUT01000730.1 coordinate 13,241, forward strand.
CTGTGATGGACTCGGTAACTAGTATGAACATTATGCATTTAAAGTCGAGAGTGGGTTGATCAAAACGCATGGTACTTGTTACAAGTGTCCGATTTGGATGACTGTCAGTAATAAAGGATCATAGAGTAAAAATAGGACGCAATGGAGACCGACTGGCCTGACTGGTAGTTTATGTACTGTTTTCTATATGAATCCACAAAGCCAGCAGGGTTGGGTGCTAGGACACCTCCCAGCAATGCGATGATCCGTCTCCTGAGACAGGACGTTTTCACCTCAAAAGTAGCATCAAACTGTCTCTTGGTTAGGTAGGAGTGTTGTAGTGACATGCGACATGCAACTTAAGTGAAGAAACTAATCTCACCTTAGGAAGTTCAGTTTCACGGCGCAGCGAGGAGGTACACCATCCAACAAGCTCTATTGTAACAGTCAAGGAGTTCAATATAATCAAGTGCATATCCAAATTTTAATGTCTACAATTATCATGTCTTAAATGCTCGAAATTTCCATTCTTCCAAACACAGTCTTAAACTCTTAATAGTAAGAAACTGATCTTAAGAAACATAAAAGTTAAAATAAGGATACTGTCAAATTGAATATTTGCATAGGCAACCCGTCGCTTGAAAGAATGCAATGAGGACCTGAGGCCAAACATAATCTCTAATCAGTTACGTGTATGAAGGCTTTATGCTTCGGAAAAGAATGACAGAAAATCAAAGGGTAAGCTTACATGAATGGAAGACCTTCACAATCATTCACCATTCTAAGAAGAAGAGGTGTCTTTCCTTTACCACCATCAGTTAAGAATAGATGCCTTCCCGTTCTCCCTAGAAACCACGAAGTTCGTCGTGCAAAAATTTCTAATGTGTGTAACCCACAGAACAAAGGGACCTGAAGATGAACAAAACCCTGTCAAGCCAACTTATCACAAAAAAAGAAGGGAATTGTCCAAGTAAGATAACCAGATGAGATTACCTGGTTGTGTGCCCTTGAACCAAGATGTGGTGAGGCGATTGTTATAAAATTCATTGGCTCCAAACCCGCAATTTTACCACTAAATTTCTGTTCATGAACTACTTGTTTTTGCATATCACCCTCAATTTCTCCGTTTTCTTTGAAAGCTTTACTCACATAATTACTTTCATACAGTAGTGCAATTGCATATCTTGCAATCAAACCTCCTAGAGAATGGCCTATAAATGAAATCTTGCAAAGATGCGGATACCGCCTAATGACTGATATAACCTGCAATCAGATATCAGAACTCGAATTTAATTCAGGTACCTTCACATTCAGTTACGCTACAGAGAAGATAATAAAAAGCTATATATGAGCCTATAACTGACCTCGTCTGCCAGACGTTCTCCCATTGTGTCAATTCCATCAAAGGTTGAAGTCGAAGTGTTCCGCTCACTGCCTGTACATTTGTACAATGCAAATCAGCAAACAATGAGCATATCCGCAACCAAAAAACAGTCAGTTAAGAGAAGTTGAGTGATGATAATAACATACAGTGAACAATAACATCATGTGGATATGCCTTGAGAAACTGCTTTGCTGCATATCTCCAATCTTCCGCACTATTAACCATTATAATCATATGATCAAAATCAGCCCAATGCCAATCAAGAATATACTACGCATCCATTTGTAACGATGTCAGCTAACTTAACTAGTAACGCACAACGGAGTTGTACTGTTAGACCCATGGGTCCATGACCAAAGTTAGAAACCAGTCAAAATCAATCTCAGTTCTCAACCAATAATATACTCCGTACCATACAACAATCATACACAAAAATAAATATTTTAATCAAAGGTAAACAAATGATTGAGACGGAGGGGTAACGATCAATGAATGAGTAATGTACTAACCTGCCAATGATACCATTAACCATGACAATCAAATGAGTAGGAGCATTAGTCCTTGGAATACCATCTTCATTAGCAGATACCATATCAACACTACCATCTTCATTCTTTTTATCAACAGTTGGTGAATCAATATCCAATCCAAAACACCCGAATTTCGGACGAAAATAACTCGATTTCCTTTGCTTCTTCTTCTTAAACGTTGCCATGTTTTTCATTACATTAACTTCAAAGTCTTCCCTTAATTTCATTTCATTCTCCATATTATTTACAACATTATTATTATTACTATTACAAGCAGCCATTTTTGTTAATTATTTTCAATGGTGAAGAACTAATTCAACAAAATGAAGGAAATTTATGACTTTATATAGTAGATGGTCTTATTTTCTAGATGTTGGTTTTAATAAGCATTGATTTTTTCTAGGATGATTTAATATGAAAGTGATGGGGCTTAATCAAATTCTTTATTAGACTAAGTCCAAATGACTACATTTATAAAAGAAAAATAAAGGGTGCATGGAAAGATAGTGCAATAATAGTGGATTAATAATGGGGTGATGATGAAGCTACATAGAATGTAGCATTATAGTGCTTGAGATCTCATAGATTAATCTACATGAAAGTGCTAATTAACTAATTTAAGTGCTAAGAAGAAAGATGAGAAGGGTCAATGGTCATATTTGGTTCTTATTGGTCAAAGTTGTTGGTTGGCCAAGGGTCAAGGATGCAACTCTTTTGAAATATATGATAAATTAATAATCTCTTTTGATGAAAAAAAATTGTATTTGAAGCTTCTTTTTAGAAAGGCCATTAGAGGGAAAAAAAACATTTTAGCTAGAGGAAAATGAGTTTCACATTGTCATTTTATTTTTAAACATTGGAGATGAATATTACTTTATACATATGGAATCTAAAGGAGTATTATTTAATTATGTTTGTGTATGTTAAGAAACTTTTCGATAAAATATTAAGAAATTATCATATCCAAGAGTAAGTATTTTACTTAAGGACGCAATATTATATTCCCTTCAATTTCATTTATTGTTCCTCTTTCTCTTTCCATCCATTTTTCTTATTGTTCCCTCTTTCTTTTTTTGGATATCTTTGTGTGGTTCAAAATCAATTTGATGTGGGGTCATGTGTATTGTGTGGTCCAAATTGATTCCCTTATTTTTTATGCCAAAAAGAAAGGGGAACAATAAATGAAATTGGATGGAATATTTATTTTGGACGTGAATTGGTACCTTTTATTGAGCTAGAGGAAAAAATCACAGAAATTGTCACTCATACTTGAAGGCCCATTATGCTTGAAAAGTGGATAATGCAAAGATCTACTTCGTTTGTAAGATTTCTAAAGGTTCCTAGGATTTGAACACATGACATTTTGGTTATGCTAACCGTAAAATCATATGAAAAGACTCTCACCAAAACCTTAAGTTTGTAATTCATGTGTATCATATGAAATAACCAATTTTGATAACAAAATTAAATAACCAATTTTGATAACAAAATTAAGTTTGTTATAATGAAACATGAGTTATTTTGTCTATGACTTCTGGAAGGTTTACTTTTATTGGTCATATTGTCATAATTGTAATTGCTAATAGTGCTTTGACTTATTTTATTTGAACGTATTATTTTAGTCTTATCACTACTTATTTTGATTAGTATTTTATCACCTTAAAACAATAAAACACATTCTTTTTTATATACTAATCTTTATTAAGAAATTTTCTAAAATTTGTAGTTAAACTAATTTTTCTAATATATAACTCGATATTGCATGTACGGTTTATACTAGAGTGTATGTTGTATGATTCAATCCACAATAACCTAGTAAAAATCGAATAATTCGAGTGAGAATCACTTTCATAAGGTCTAAATATATAATCACCATTAAAGTAATAATATGACTATGAGAGACAAATGAAAAACATTTTAATGTTGGAGGAATAAATGTTGACATAAAAACAATTGAAATTACTTTCTCAACCTTCTAAACTAAAAAGATTCTAGATATATTATTAAGGATTGAGACAAGTCAATTTAGAAGGTCAATACTATTTTTTATGTTGTAAATTACTCGTATTTACTATATGGGTCTCATGTGAAGTGGTTAAGGGGAAAAATAGAATTGAGACAAGTCAATTAAGAAGCAATAGAATCATCAACAAAGTCAAGTTAAATATATGAGGCTAGACTTTAGACGACTCAAAAGATTCTAGATATTGAGTATAAAAGTTGAATATGGAAAAATGAATGTGAAAGATATAAAAGGCGTAAAGAAAGGACGATGATGTATGGAAGACACATTTTTGATTGGATTTATTTATCAAAGTTTCCACATTATTTAAATGATTCCCTCCTTTTTCTGTTACATCCATTTCATCACCCATCTTTTATTGATCATACAATAGTACAGTTCGGTAGTTGCACAAAAGAGACGCTCATTTCTTTGGAAATATCGATCTGTTTTCTACACTACCTCATTTTGTTATGTGGCTCTTCATTTGACAAACTTTTTAATTGTGAAAAAGGAGTTTAGATATGGGACATAAATAGAGTTGGTAAACTTTAATTGATTCGATAGGATCCGAAAAAGCAATAGCCTGAAATTGACCTGACCGGACCCATTTGTGACCCGACTCCTGAAACGACCCGATGATTCGTGGCCTGAGCCGACCCAATATCCACCCGATTAAATTGTTGACCCACAATTATTAAGCTTAATATTGATCAAAATGAAAGCGAATTAGTGTTTAGTTTGATAAGTGTGACTTGATAACAAAGTATAAAACCAAATAATGGGCGAAAACTAAACATAATAATAAAAGGTTAAAGTAATACAATAAAGAAACTAACCCGATAATGACCCGACAAGGCTTGACCCAACCGATCCGAAATTGACCCGAAATGACCTGAGCGTGCCGAACTCAACCCGAAAAGGGAGGGTGACCCAATACGACCCAAATCTGATGACCCAATCCGGCTTGACCCAACCCAAACTCAACTCGACTAGTCCAATTGTCACCTCTAGTCATAAATATCACCAATCGATGTTTTCAACTAGGTGAGAGCAACATTGGGTAATGGGTATTCAAACCGAATTTTTAATTCAAACCCAAACTCAATTTTTCATATAAACTTGAGATATAATCGGATTTATTATTCCGGTTACCATGCACCGATTTTCAAACATGAATTTCGGTCAAAGGCCTATACAATAGAGCGAGAAAGGATCCTCTCCATTTCTTTCTCTCCATTTTCTCTCCATTTCCTCTCTTAAACTCATTTAATAATATTTTTCCCACAAAACCTCATTATCCCTTTATTTTTACCCATAAATTTTNNATAAATTTTGAGTCATTCGATGATGCCAGAATTCGATCTGGACCACCGAAAAGGAATGGCCTCTCCATTTCTTTTTAGGAAATGGAGAGAAACTTTCCTCCAATAGAGCTGTCGTGACTCGCGAATCATATTTGCAAGAATTAGTTATTGTTGTGACTATGTCATGAGGTGACTTAAATGCGTAAGCACTGAGCAAGCAGTTACGCAGCTTAGCGCTAACAACTAATATCACACACATTACGCATATAAGCTACCTGCCTACCTACATTTAGAACTAAATCCAAACCGATTTTCGGACAAATTGGACGGGTGAAAAACTGTATTCTTGTATCATCCTTATCCCAAGTTTTAACCTTTAATGGACACAACGTTAACGCATTAACCTACTCATCAAACAGTATCAGTGTTTGCTTCATCCTCATAACGTCTTCGTTTTGCATTCCTCATTCCTCAAAGCATATGTCCGGTGATGATAAGATCGTAACATTGTCTTAGTTTCAAGTGTCTGCTTCATCCTCGTCATAACGCCTTTGGATTCTCCGCACCACACCTCAAACTCAATGTCAGTCTCGCTAGCAAGTCTAATCTCAAACATGCCTAAAAACCACCAAAACTTGGCCAAAGACAGCAAACATGCCTAAATCATGTTGAAAGTCGGTGCTTAAAACATTCTCAGTGCTCTAGAAACACTACGCGACTCTAACAGCCATACATGAACTACTCCGTACATGTCAAGTAAATCAACTAGGAGAGCAAACTACAGTCTTAACCTGCTCGAGGCGATAAGTAACCATTGAGAGACAAGTGTTCCAAAACAGTTGCACAGAGTTCAAACATGTGGTGCTGGTGCACCTGCTATACCGTGCCCCGTGCCACTTGCATGCAGCCTACTGAGCAATTCATAATCCAAATGTCACAAAACAGTGAATCGAAATAAAGGAAAGAAGACCAAAGAGGGCAAGGAAATGAAGCCTAAAAGAAGACAACACCCCTCAAGTGAACCTCCTTGACCAACCCTTCACTCACCCTTCGGGCCTTCACAGTAATCAACTTCGTCATAAAACCATAAATCATTAAATAAGGGATGCTCGAACAGTCTTGATGTCCGCGGATTTTGAACCTAAGTCATGCGTATAGTAGACTCTATCATCATGCAATGGCATACCATCTCAAAATTACCAAAAAAGCCGATCAAATGCTCACAAGTATCAAGAACCAGCAAAATTTATGAGCCATTGCAATCATTGAACAATTCGTCTTCTTCACAGTTAAAAAATGTACATGAATTAACCAAATAACAACCAGTTTTCTTCACAGTTGCAAGTTTAAATTAGGTCAAAAGCACTGGAACTTCAACATATTTTACAAAAGCTCAAAGGTTGTACATATGCCCATTATTCATGCAAGATTTCTTGAATTGCAATTACAAGTCAACACGGAGTTTCAGAGCACATTGTGGACAAAAAAACCGTGTTCTCTCTCTGTAGGTGATAACTGATAAGTAATTCATGAACATAAAGTAATGCTATCCGAGGTAATATCTATCAAGGTCAAAATTGAAAGCTCAGATAAGAGAATCAAATTCAATTACCAAATGGAAATCGAAAAAAATCAAGACCTGAAATATATCAGCTGGGACACTTGAGCCAGAAATCAAAATTCAAATATTTGCTTCAATATTTCATGCTCCAACTTGAAGCTTTGAAACAACAATATCAGATTATTTTTACAAGTCCGAGAGCCGGAGGAAAATTGATGTAGTTGCATTAGGGAAGCAGTTGGTGTAAACTTGTACCAGATTATAACTGTTTCGAGTATGCCTTTTGGTGAGAATTCCACTGTAACGCCATCCATATTATGGAAGTACCTGGATAAACGTAAAAAAAATTTCAATGCAGTAATGTAAAAAGCTATGTTACTCCGACACTTCACTTAACTGCCGCGTCGCGTGTCAGACACGTGTCGGTGTCCGACACGGCACGACACTTGACACTTCAATTTAGACCACAAAACAGGAAAATTCACCCCAAATAGCCGTATCCGACAGGCCGACACGTGCCGGCGTGTCTGAGTAACATGTAAATAGTGTGTATACCAATTGGTAGATCATTTTGCCAGGAAACTACATTCAGATTTTGTGCCTGAAGCCACCAACCATTCAAATTAGAATGGCTTGGAGCAACTCAAAAATAAGAATGTGGAGGATACAAGTGTTTTAACTATTAGATAATGAAATTTCGACAAAGCCGAACGTAGTGTGTTGACTCAAAAGTCAAAACTAAACTTTGGAACCAATTCAACTTTCCCCTAATCTCTCTTGCGATTCTTTAACTCCCTTTTATACGTGAATAAGATGAGCCTTCGAAACCAAACTACGTTCTTAGTGATCAAGGACTTTAAACATTCTGGCCAGTTTTCAGAAGGCCAACAGACCTGAGCATTCTTCGTATCATGTACTTATCCCAACAGGTCTGAATCACCATATTAAAATGCTCTCGTTACATCACGGAATTCGAGGCGTTAATTTCCGATATATCACACCCTAGATAAAAATGCAAATACTTTGGTGCGTGAACCGATATTCCCTGAAACTTCACCTATATTACCGCAAAAATCTAAGATTTATTTGTTCCGAACTGTTAGATGTATTTGTGAAATGTTAGATGTATAATGCATTTTAAAGAGTGTTTTTCAAATACGCTAGTGTTTAAGGGCGTTAAACATTCTGGCCAGTTTTCAGAAGCCCAACAGACCTGAGTATTTAAATACCATGCTCGAAATAGTAGGTTAGAGTTTGAATGAACAGAGAAACAAGCAATCGGGCGGGGACTTGCGAACAATCGAGCAAAACACATGCAACTAGAGCATAGAAAGGATTACAATATACACCAAGATCCAAGATATTCATCTCTTCGGAGTGATTCTCGTAATACTTGTCAAAATTCATTCCTCTAGAGTCCATAACTCACTATGTACAACTGGACTTTGTTTTAAACGAACTAACAATTAAGGACTCATTTCAGTATGCAAGACTTCTCTCAGTGGTTCAGATGTGAAGCAACATACTAGGAAGACTGCAGAGGATGGTTTACACTGCCTATACGCTCGTAAATTCCTTGGATGAAAATCAGAAAAAATGGAGGAATAGACCAATAAACAAGTTTTGCTCGCAGATTGTGGTCGACACCAGAGAATTGACTTTTTCTGATGGAGAGTGCGCTTGGAGAGTGTCATAAATTAATTTGGTCATAAAAGGGAAAAAAAATTTAGAAAGTTATTCAAAATTAAGTGTGTCGCAAAAATGGTATTTAAAAGAGAGGGTTTGACAATTGGTCCTTAAACACAACTTTATCAGTATTTCTTCTCTTTGTTTTCCTAATTTTAATATAACATCAAGAATATCTACTTTATCAGTAGATAAAACAAGCATGAACATCTCCAATTTCAACCTCATTACTCATGATACTGTACCTGTGTACCACCCCACCTACTGAGTTTCCTTCACCAGCTATATATGCCTATCAATACAAAATGCGACACAAAATCTACCAATTGAGAGACAATTAAATTTTTTATTTGTATAAACAAGAATAAAAATAAACACGAGGGAGAAAGGAATATAAGTAGCGATTGCTGATAATTATCACTAGGATAACCAACCAAAAAATTGTGAGGTACACAAATATATAAAAACAGCAACAGGGAAAGCTTTTAACTGATTTCAGTGTGTTATCAATAATAACAACAAAGACTTAACCCCAAAAATGATTTGGGGTCAGCCAACATGAATCATCATTCAAAGCTGTTAATAAGAGGTAAAATGACGAATGAAATAAGAAATGATAACATGATTCAGAAAAATAGTCAATATTTTGCTGACCATAGGCTAAATTGGTAAGCAATGAGAGGCATTAAGTCGGTCGGTGCTAGAAGATGTTCAACAGTAGATTTAACTAATGTTTGAGGATTTGCCTTAAAAATGTTTTTACTTACTGTTCATCAACTATTAAGAGAACAAGACTTTTGGCAAGCTGCTAGCAAAATGTTTATAGTTACATCAAGGAGATAAGAAACCTTCACATGACTTGTTTCATTTTTTAGTAGATCACTTAAGAAGAGATAGACTTTTCTTAGATGACCCGGGGTCTGTGCTTGTCACGAATAACGGCTCAAAATATAATGAATTACACCATCTGCTACGTGAGGTCAAATTTGGACGACCCTTGTAATTTCTGCCATATTCTAAGGTGTATTCCGGTATTGCGAATCAACCTTAATGTAATGAAAACATAATTTATATTATAACAAACTAATCCTAAAACCTAAAAGATTATTATCCCAGATATGTTTGAATGATGATGGTCGCAGCTTATTTCAATAAAATTTCTTGTGCTAACCATATTGTATATGCAACATATGTTGTACTTGAGGCCTTGAGCGGTTTTTAGAAGCAAATGAAGAAGATATAAAAGCAACTAAAGAAACTCGCCTGAAAACTACCAGTATTAAGACTTTTACCCATGTTTGAGGTATGTGTAACCCAGATTTCTACAACACAGTCACTGGCCCAAAACTTCATATCACGAAATTGGAATTTCTAATTAGCTATACTGAAGGACAAGATACGATAAAGCAAAGCATAAGTTATCAGATGTGCAACAACAAAGGAAATCTAACATTTACAGAATAATAACAAACTTTCTAATGAACTAGAAAAAGGCTTTTAAAGTAACCATACCTGCAAAAAAGCCGACTGTTGATAAATTTTTTATCGACATTGTCTGATATATCAGGTATTCTGTCAGAAAGTGACCAAGAGCGTATACAAATGATAAAAATGTTGCCAGGTAGAGAGGCTTGTTGTCGAGATTAAGAGCACATAGGAAGCACAGGGTACAAGTCAGAAGAGTCCAGACACCAAAGGTCCTCCCATGACCTTCACTCACTACAGCACATAAAAACAAGGGAGCTTCAGTTAAATGCCATTAATATTATAAACTACAATCAACATGATACATGAGAAATACCAAATTTTAGAGCAAGTCAAAAAATTGAAAATTCATCAACATAACTGAAAATTCAGCAATGATTATCAGATAGTCTTACCAATTCATCAACGGTTATGTTGATGAGAAATACCTAAATTATAGCACCACTCATTATCCACACCAAATCAGGAAGTCAGAAAGTGCAAATTCGTCTTCAGAAAAGACCTTTTTCCTAATCGTCGCTTTTCTAAAAAATATTCCCCTAGCAACTGGTAAGGCTTTCTGCTAAGTAGCCCTATGGAAAATATAGTGCAGAAAATTTCATCCATTTCTCATAATACCCAAGCAAATTTCTAAAGTTCATGGTAACATCGACACTCAACAACAGGGAACCCTAGTTAACGGGCAGATGTCAGTATTTAGGCCTTAATTCAAGAGTTCTAATCCCTAATAAGGGCTTGCTTGGAATGGGAGTAATAATTAAGGGAGTAATAGAGCTAAAATAAGAAGAAATGGGAGGAGATTGGTGGTTANATTTTTATCCATTTCTATCTCCAATTCCCATCCTTTCCCTCCATTTTTAGTTCATTTTAGCTATATTACTCCCTTAATTATTACTCCCATTCCAAGCAAGCCCTAAGAATATACAGTATGGTCCGACGTTCAGTCTTATATCCCCCCCTCAAGCACCTCACCTCTTTTGGTGATATCAAATGGCAGGAAGTAGACCTATCATAATTATTTTCTAAAATTGATGTCTCTAGTCTTTATCTGCAACAAGTCAACAACCAATGACAGCAAAAAATTATCTCAAAATCAATATGTCCTAATACTTGCATCCGAGATTTCTAGGTAAAACCACAAAAGGGACATCATATAACGAGTCCTTCAATGTTGAGTTAGTGTATAAATTACTCAAGAGTAAGTCATCCAAATTTTTCTTTCACGCATTTTACACTTGGACAGAAACATGCACCAAGTTAGTTATACCGCAATACAAGTTATTCTGTTTCTAAAAGGACCCCCTCTTTTTCAGCTTCACAAGACTCAGCAAGATAATGGTCCCAAATTTAACCCAAGTGGTAGAAAGTTTACAGGCGAAGTATGCTCCTTTAAACATCAGCCATCATTTTAATTTGTAAGCACATGTCTCAAGGTAGAAGCGTATAAATTAACCATGATAACAGAAAGATGACTGACATGGTCATCTTTACTTTATTTCAATTTGATAGAAAGTTGACTTAAGAAATGCTTCTACAATGTCATTGTCAAACAAGATATTTTGACGCCACAAATACTAATATGAGAAGGTCTTCCATGAGAGATCAACCCATTAAACAAAGAATACATAAGAATTTGAGTTGGTATTACATGTAAGACAGTCTCATACAAGACTTGATGTGTTAGTGCTTAGCTGCCTCTTAACGAATGATAATCAGTAACCATGCCTTGAAGAGTCGACAATGACTCAAATCTGAATCAGCCAAAGTCGAAAACATTGAATCTAACAACATAACAGGAACAGAATCAATTCTCGGGCGCCACACACTTCGATACGAGATTCTTCAAATTAAAACAAAGCAACCTTTTCTTTAGCTAAATCTTAATAACCCATCAAAGTAAAGTTCGATATCAACCTCGAGCAAATTCAAGAACATCAAACAAGGGATTCAGGCAAGTGGAATCCTATAAACAAATCCAAAATGGATGACACATTCCTTAAGAGAAGATATTGGAAGTGTTCTATGAACAGACATAAAGATCAGAACTTGGTAACAGAAATTCATTGGTTTGACCACAACATTTAATACCATTTTTTTGGGATCTCCACCACATTGCGCAACTGGGTTATAAAAATTGGATCTCGAGCCTCAATGTCCATAGTCTCGATCAATGCAACAAATTTCTTGATATACACACATTATATCAATTACTTAGACTAATTAATGTCAATTATTAACCGAGTATATGAATTACTTTAAATCCGCTTCAAGCTTACAACCGTCTTAAGAAAGATCGTTCCTTTTCGAACATTACAGTCAAAATGAACAAAAGGGTATGCATTTCAACCATCAAAATACATAAATGTAGACAAATTGAGTGAATAAGATAGTAATGAAAATGTAATTAAGAAGCAAAAAGGAGGAATTACTTTCAGTTTGGGAGAAGACAGCAAGACGAAGTGCCCAAATATCAAAGAAACCAAACCAAACAGAAGCAAGTCTGAGTATACCAAGTAGCATTAACCACCATCCTAATGCCTTCATCTTTCTGATTTCTGATTTCTGGCACTTGAATGAGTTCTGTGTTTTGGGAAAAACAATTTGACTCGAGACCGTTAATTGCCAACTAAGTAGAGATTCTGTGGACTAATTGCAAAGAATTTGATTGGAATTCGAGTCGGATAGCATTACAAAAACTTTAAAAGATTGGAAATGGCGAAAGTAGCAACTGACCCCATAAGTCCATAACTTTGTCTAATCGTGAGATTAAGCCACTCGAGTTTCAAATGGAATAATTAAGCCCCATTAGTTTGATAAAAAGTGTAATTAAGCCCTAGGTAGCACGGACACGGACACGGACACGGACACCGGCACGGCACGGACACGTGACACGACATCCCATGAAATTTAGGACACGGGACACGTCATTTAAATTTAATAAAATATATATTTTATAGTTATATATGTGTGATTTTATTTTTGAGAAAGTATTGAATATTAAATTTAAATAAGTGAATGTAAAACTTACGTTAATTATAAGTTTATAACTCATTCTCATTTCCAAAACTAAAACCAACTTATAATCAATCTATTTCGACAGATCGGAA
>LHUT01000731.1:12969-26222 GCA_001412135.1 Silene latifolia subsp. alba
ATTTTAAGGAATATGACCATGATTTAGTCTCTTACAAATGTTTAGGAAAATTACCAAGCTTCTATATAATTTAGTTTTAACCCAAACTATATAATATTTGCATTGAGATCCTTTAATCGGGTCCATCACACGGTGTTAGTGATTTAAAACTATATAGTATAATTAATTTGTATAACTTTCTTTAATTACATTGAAGTCCCTTGGTTTCTGGAATTAATATATAGTATTGATTTGATCAATCTTGGGAGGAAGATGAGATATCGAGTTATAAAAATAAAAATAAAATATAAATATAATCTTATAATAAGTTTGGACTATTCTCCTATTGGGTCAGTCTTATGCTATAAGACGGTCTTATAGGAGAGTTGCTGAAAATGTAATACTCCGTAGTATATACACATCATGGGGCGGCCCATAAGTAGGACAATTCAGTTCTCAACACCGGAGCTCAACAAGAAGAAGGGCCCTAAAATTGCGTCCAACCGTGAACATGTAGAAAGAAAACGGCCTGGTTCAATTCTATCATAATTGAGGCCCAAATCAACATAATGACAATCCAAGTCTAATTCTACACTAAAAGTAGAAAGAAAACGGATTGGTTCAATTCTATCATTATTTAGTTCACAAATTCTTATTTCAACCGGTCATATCCGTCTGAAATGGTAAGACGGATACCATTTCCTCTCACAAAAAACCCATTTAGGGTGTGAGTGGGAAAGTACATGGGGGTGGTCTACCACCCATGTGCTTCTCACTTGTGAGAGATCTTATTGCGGTCTGAAATAAGGCGGTCTTAAACAAAACGGACTGTATTTAGTTTATCTTTGCAACAAACTAACAATATTCATTGTCCACTTGTTTCCATTCCGTTGAAGTCCTCTCCTCTGTAAGTTCACAAATTCACATTTATGGCGGCTAATATCGGTCACAAATTTGTGACGGATTAAATAAAACCCACATAGCTAGATAAAGACAAGTCATTTGTGTTCTTTTAGGCATTTAGATTTTGGTTTTATCTACCAATGTGTGTGATATTTGACTCGTCACAAGCTTGTTGTGACGGATAGGGAGACTTACTGATATAAGATACAATATTTATTTTCTATAAATATTTGAATAAGACGGTTTTATACAAATTCATTATAAAATGGGTCCGTTTAATAACCGATTTTACTTCATTAATATGATTGTATTTGATTCGATTTTACAGTTATATTAATGTAAAACTGTCTTACACAAAATTTACTATTTTCATTAGCAAATTTTTTAATGTGGAATGATTAGTTTTGTTTATCATTATCAAATTTAATTGCATTTTAATTGCAAATGAAGGAATGACAATTTATATGTGTGGGGTGACTGACTGTGACTCGGATTTAGCAATTGTAATGTAGAGCCTTTGCAAAATAATTTGAATAAAGCCTCTTAAACTCATTGACCGCCCCTGCACGTCATACTCATAACTAGTGGCTGAATCAAGATTTAACGTTATGAATGGGGATAAATTCCAACTGACAAAAGTTGAGAACTATCAATGTAATACAACGAACTACAAAAAAAATCAATAATTTCACTTGAAACTTTGAATTTCTCATTATTAAGCCGGGACGAACATCCCTATCTACTCAGATAACCCCGCCTAACCCTGCTACTATTCATACAATAAACACAAATTCTCGTTTAAGTCATGTATTATCCGTTTTAAGACACCACCACTATAATATAATAATACAAAAACTTCAGAGAGACGGTCTCTCAATAGCGTTATTGAGAGACCTCTCACATGATAGGGTGAGTGATCCACTGAATTTATTTTTTCCCTATTATATCTCCTACTAAATTAGCGGGTGACGATCTCTCAAGAAACCTAGTACTAAATAATATTACTTGACCCGTTTTAAAATTTAAGACGATAAATAAGACTTATTACTGACTTATTGTAGAACAAAACTGTATCGGATATCAAAGCGTCTTGCTTGTGATGGGCTAATCCCGTCACAAGCTTGTGACCTCTCACAAAAAGGGAGAGGGGACAAGGTGGAGAAAAAGGATTACGCATCTGAGGTAGTACCTCATACCTTCTAGTTTTTGAGCATATACACATTTTTTCTGACCATATTATTATAAATATAGTTTTTGAGCAATATTATATTTTTTTAGTGTAATGTTTTAGTAAATGTGACCAAACACTTTATACTAAAACAGAACTCAAAAACTTTAAAATAAAACTCAGAAAATAAACAATAAGAGGTACTACCTTATAGTCTATGAACTGGACAAGGTGGGACATCCCATGTGCTTCCCCACTCACCTCTCATGGGTATTTTGTGAGAGAAAATGGTATCCGTCACAAGCTTATGACGGATATGGCCGTCTTCAATAAGATTTTGTGACTGGATATTTTAACTCTAGTCCAGCCAAAAAAGCAACGGTGGGTTGTAGCGAGTAGCCAGTAGCCATTAACTTGTTGGAGTGACTAAAGAGTGGGAATAAAAAAAACAAGCAAAGAGAAAAAGCAACAAGGCCCCCTTACCTTCTTTTTCCAATTTCCCTCTTTTTCACGGCAGCACAAGCAACAAAACGATTTCAACTTCAACTAAATATAAACACACAAAAGCAACCTCTTCAATTCAACAACAAACACACACACTCTTTGTATGTTTCTCTCTTCTTTCTACTTGCATTATTTCAACAATGTCATACATTTTCTGTGACGGTCTTAAGTTAAGACGGTCCTCACAACCGATTTAAATAAGCCAAAAATAAAGGGAAAAAGTTGTGAGATGTCTTTTAACTTAAAACTGTCTTAAACAAGTATAGGGAATATTTGATCTGCATTGTTTCTATTTTGTTGTTTTCGATTGTCCAAATTTTAAGGGTATTTACAAGTATTTATTACCCTTATTATTATTATGTTTATGTATGTAACTGTTATTCTGCAATGTTGTACTTGAAGATTCTAAAAACCCATTTTTATATAAACAAGTTTTAAAGTTTATTCTTGTATTGTACGGTTGATTTTCTGTCTTCTGTTGGTTTGTTGGATCCTGCTGTACTGGCGCATTAGGGTATTTTTTTTCTGTTTATTTTATTGCTAAGAAACATAACAGGAAAAAAAGGTGTACTTAAAGTTATGTACAATTAGGGAAGAAGACAAATTTTGATTTTTATTATTAATTATTATGTTATTGAAGTTTAAATGGCTGTTTCTGTAGCTTTATGTGTATTGTTAGTCGGTCAAAATCTGATAAATGTAGTGTTAATTAATAGGTTTTTTGGGTTTGTTTTAGAAATCAAAATGGATTATGTTATTTAATTTGAATGGCAGTTTTTGTATCTTCATTTGCATTATTCGTCGATGAAAATGTGATAAATGAGGTGATATTAACAGGGTTTTCGGGTTTGTTTTAGAGATTGGAATTGATTATGTTATCGAAAATTTAAATGTCTGTTTCTGTAGCTTTATGTGTGTTGTTAGTCAGTGAAAATATGATAAATGTGGTGATATTAATTTGTTTTTTTGGATTTGTTTTAGAATTGAAATGGATTATGTTATCGAATTTTAAATGTCTGTTTCTGTAGCTTTATGAGCATTGTTAGTCAGTGAAAATCTGATAAATGTGGTGGTGAGGTATCAATAGGGTTCTGGGTTTGTTTTAGAAATCGAAATGGATTATGTTATCGAATTTTAAATGTCTGTTTAAGTAGCTTTATGTGTATTGTTAGTTAATAGTGAAAATCTGATAAATGTGGTGGGGGTATTAACAGGTTTTTCGGGTTTGTTTTAGGAATCGAAATTGAATGACTGTTTAAGTAGTTTTTGTTTAAGTGAAGTCTGATAAATGTGTTGACAATTACAGGCAAGAGGGATAGTATTGTGCTATTACAATGAATGGGAACAGGGGAATGGAAATGTATTATAACAGCGGTGGATACCCGTATCAGCAAGTGAATGAAAGTAGCTACATGGGATTTTTTGATGGTTATGTTTCTCATCCTCCCGCTTATGCCTACACGCCTTTGCCTATGCATACCCCGGTATTTCTGCCTTTCCTCATTTTTTCAAGTGTTGTTTTTTGGTGTAAGTCTTCATCTGTTAAGGGGTGACTTAGATTGGGGGCAGTGTTACTGGAATAATGGAGCTCCAAACAATTGCGGAAAGAGGGAAAAGTAAGGGGTGGTGAAGGGAAAATAAGGGATGGCGATGGACTGATGGGCGTGGTTGCCATATACTGTAGTAGGAAGTGGATAACTATTACCTCTTGACAGAATACTTATTATCCCATCTTCAGTCTTCCTCTATTTACCACCACACCGCCTCCTCTTTCGCCTTTGTATTTTGCCTCCACTAGCGTTGTAATAGTTACCCAATCCAAGCAAGCCCTTAGCATTATGTTCGCTTAAGCGCTCTTATGTGTTATCAATATCGTTCTATACAACTGAGCTCAACTCCTTGTCATGCTAACTCTTTCAACTACAAAATACGGGGCTGAGCAAAATGTAACAAATAGTCAACTTAGACATTGTATATTCTTTGTTTTCCTTCCTAGGAAACAGCATATTGGTGTTTGAATAACAACTCCTACAGATCAGATTACCATGATGGCAGAAGTACGTCCTACTATGGTTATCAAGTTAATCACGCATTACCCAGAACTGAAATTAACCGGAGGACCTGGGAGTACTCTTCGTCCATGCACATTGAAGAGCCTACTATGGATATGCAATCTGAAGAAAATGTTGCTACAAGTTCAGATGCTGCTGAGGAATGTTAGTTTCTGCACCTTTTGTCATTGTTTATTCATCTTTTTCTTTGTAGTAGATAATGAGTATTATTTGGTATATGTGTTTGGCACTTTGGCTTGGCTTGATGCGAACTTCATCTTACTTGCAGGTCCTGTTGAACCTTCAGAAACAGCTACTCCACAGGTATGATTCCTGAATCCTGATCATTGGTACGCTTTGTGGCGGAAATTATATTTACGTGGGAGAATACTTTATTTTGAAACTCTAGAAATCTACGCGTTTGTTTCCCTGAGTTTGAGTACCCTTATTTCATCTTGCTCCTGATTAATTTTTGTAAACTGATAGACTCTTGTTCATGGAGTGCTTGATAGTGAGTCGATGCATCGTCAATTTAGTAATAGTATCCCTTTACTTTTTTTTACAGGCTGCATGGGAGGATGACATCGATCCTGACAACATGACTTATGAGGTTCGTCCAATCCTCCACATGGATGCTTTCACTCAAGTCCATATTTCCTAACACATGCTCCGTAGTATTCACAGTAAGCATACAGTGATCACGTCTGCCATGTAATTAATGTGGTGGGCTGGAGGTATAGTTGCCGGTCTCGAGTATTGTCGATTTGTCGGCCTCTAAATTGTTTTTGTTGGCTGTATATTTACTTACCTGCTGGACTAAATCAAATTGGTTCGAGTAACCCTATAGGCTTCTTTTTCATGAAGTAGTATATGTTTATTGTTACTAATTTTCTGTTATGGGCCTTGATGAAGCGGCCCATCCTCGAAACCTTTACATGAAGCTTCGGACCCGTGGTTGCTCTCCCCAGATAGTGTCTCTGACACTCAAGTTAGAGCACTCACGTAGAGAATATAAATGAAGGTGTGAGAGAGAGAGAGAGCGAATCAGAACTGGACTGACTTGTTCATGACCTATAAAGGGGTGTTTACAGTAGTATTGTAGTAAGGCTGGGTGACTCTGAGTGACACATCCATGTAATTTACTGTTGATTTTTTTGGGCAATTACATATTGGTTGATACCCCATACCCGGTCTCACCGCTCGCTGAAGCTTTACCCTTAAAATTCCCTAAAAAACATGTTCTTTTGAACAAATTGCCTGTTACTTCTATCTTTTATGCATCTATTCTTGGATATTTATGCCATACTACAGACTATCAGTTGATACAGTGTGTCATTTGTTTTTTTTAACTTTTTTTTTTGATGAATTGTAAGGCTTTCGTTCTGCAAATTGATTTTCTAAAGGCATGTTGATGAAGTTACTTGGTTTTTCTTGTTGCAGGAACTACTTGACTTAGGCGAGGCGGTTGGAACTCAGAGTCGTGGCCTTTCCGAAGAACTTATCAAGCTGCTTCCTACATCTCGGTATAAGGCAGGTGGTTTTTTCTCAAGAAAGAAGTCTAGAGAGAGGTACATTTTGGCATTGTATTGATGTTCAATATTTCAATGTACTTGAGTTCTGCAACATATTGTTTGTTACTTTGTTTGATGTGGAAGACTGGCGGTCATCGCTGATAGAGTATATAGTTCACACTTCACAGTAATGTCCCCTTGAAATGTCATCACTGCAGAAGAGAGAATGTGAGATATTGACTACATAGAATAGCAATATAGTAAATATTACAATTAAGATTAAACTTGTTTAGTTTACCTTACGAGGTGGTGGACAGACGACAGTGGTTGAGCCTGGACCGTGTTTCTTTCTTAAACGCATGGTCTTTAACCATAATGACAAGGAATTACATTTCTTGGTCATAATGCCTCAGCGAACTATTCCAATGGACTTGAAGGCTCAGCACGCTTTGGTTCCGGAATATGACGTAATAAAGTGACTCCCCATACCTCCACCATTTGCGGGAGCCTCTGCCACACTAGGGTGATGTTGTTTTTAATGTCGCGTAGTAAATATATTGAAAACTGTTTACAAGAGCAGTAGATATGATTTTCAAGAACTTGGCCCTCTCAAACTGTTCGACAGTATCTAATGAGTGGATAAGTTTACAAAATCTCAAACTATTCTAACGGGTTACACTGGTCTTTAGGAGCGCTTTTCAAAACCAACGTTTTAAATGATCATAATTTTTTTTTTTATAAGACTAACATTGGATATGATATGCGAACAGATGCGTGATATGCCTGGTGACATATAAAATGGGGGATCAGCAGATGACATTGCCATGTAAACACGTGTACCACTCCAAATGTGGTAGAAAGTGGCTCAGCATTAACAAGGTGAAGCTATTAGAAAGGATGAACTAGTTTTGACTGTCAATTCAATCCTTGAGGCTTTGTTCTGATGAATCTATTTTTTTTACGCAGACATGTCCAGTTTGCAATAGCGAAGTGTACGGGGGTGAAGGAAGGACTTGAAACTTGCCAGGCGTGGGTGCGTGCCTTAATGCAGATAAGGGTTTCAGTTTTTGTCGGTTTCATTAATTTTTTTTTTCCTCCTTTTTTTTTTGGGGATATAGTCATAGAGAGCTGATTTTGGATTTTCCGGTTGTAGAGTTCTCTTTCTTACTGACGTACTCCGTATATGATTAGTCAAATCTTGTAGGAAGCACAATTAATGTATGACAAATCTGAAAATATAGGGTGCTAATTTTTCATATCAATATTTGAATATCTGAGTCGAGAATTAGCCGGAGTGTACTGTACTACTAATTAGCAAATGTCAAAGTCACTTGGTTTTGTACTTCTGTGTACTTATGGAGCTGCTCGTATCAGATTTGCCGTCTGCTTTAATGTTTAGTTGTACTTTGCTCTTCGCTCGAATGCACTGATGTGCCAGTGAGTCTCCAGTGAACACTGTAGTATACATGAAGTATACTAATCAGTAATCATCAAATGTCGAAGTGTTCGGCTAAATCTGTCGAATTCGGGAGCCGTGTCATGCATTTCAATTCAAGCCCAACTGGAATATGTTTGTGACAATCAATTTATTTACTGAAGCCCATTTGTGATACTTTGATCCAGAACTGATAACTTGGTGCATGGAACCTGGGGCTTTTCGCTACCCTCCGTGGCTCTGTATGTCATTTCTATCGAGCCTACCGTCGACTTAAATTTTCCCCATACGACGATGTAAGCTATGTTTTCCCTAGTTGCAACGATGGCGATGTAGTTTGCTTGGTGGCAATAAAGCTGGTAAAAATCTGGCCCGTTAGAAGGGATATACGGATCTTACCGGTTAGGTTGATGAAGGGTGGTGGTAGTGTGGTACAAAGGAAAGATTGTGGGTCAAAGTTCTTTTAACCATTAACGGATGGGCTAATTCGAACCGGATCCACCACTCATTTCGGGTAAAATGTTAGATGTGATCTTGCAAGCTTGGGCCTTCATGGACCGAGCTGAAGTTAAAAGTTTTGGCCACGAACAAGCGGATTAAGTGGGCCAAGCTTTCGTAAATGTTCTTCAAATGCTTTGTTCATATCCAGTTATTTTGCAAGCAGAATGAGCCGAGTTTAATGGACGAAACGACTCATGAATAACAGCTTTAAATCTTTAATACTTAAAAATCTATTTATACCCGCTCCACTTGAGACGGGTATGATAAGATAATGTAACACACCTTGTTATCATCCCTAAACGTGTAATAACGAATATATACGACACAATATAGTAATATACTCTTTCAATAATCATCATGTTAGACTAGACTTGGTAAATGAGTCATTCGGATCGGGTCAGGTAATTTTCGGGTCAATAATTTATAGGGTTGGGACACTCTGAGTGGGGTCATTACTCATTTTAGGTCGGGTCTGGGTCATTTCGAGTTAGGATTTTGCTTAAAACAAGTCAATTAGTGTCATTTCAGGTTTATTGGGTTCTTTCGAGTCAGGTTAGTTCGGATCTACTTGGTCAAGTTTGAGTCATACTATTCGGATCACTTTCGAGTTTCGGGTCTGCCTTATCGGATCGGGGATCGTGTCAGTTTTACAAGGTCAATTAGACCGTCTTTCAATAAAAAAGAAGTTTTTCAGAATGTAAAACCGTCTTACTCTGTAATTTGCATTCGGCTTATATAAATGAGTAGTTTACTCTATATTCCGGTTGTCTACACAGTATAACACCACCCCTAATCTGAAATCAATCGGAAAGGAGGAAGGAAGAAAGTAAGAATGTCAATGGCGAACCGCATCAGATCAACCATCCCTGTCGTTCGAAATGCTCTTGTTTCCAACAGATCTAACCCTAATTCATCGGTACCCTAATTTCCCCTTTCATTTCCATCTTTTTCGATTTCTCCATCGATTTTGTCGATTTTTTCTTTTGTGATTGATAAAGCTGCAATTGATTGATTAAATTGATGTTATTCATTGCAGAAGAGCTTTGCTACCAAGGCTCCTGTTAAAACCGAGAAAATCAAGGTTTATTCCCTTTTCGTTACTCGATTTTATTCTTATTATTGATTGATTGATTATTGATGATTTTGTTAACCTGCAAATTGTTGATTTAGAATGCTGTAATTTGGTTCTATGATAGGAGTAGAAACCTCATTTTATCGTATCGAGTTGATTTCAACTGTATTGTTTTTAAAATGGCCTTGAATCGAGGTGTTAGGCTTTCATAAATGGTATGTTTTGTAATGCGAATTGAGCTACATGTATGAGGGCGTTGAAACACCAATGCCGTGGTTTGGGAACTCGTAGGCCGCTTTATTACCTAGTGTATAAACTTAAGACCAAGAAATACTAACAAATTGCTGAATGACAATACTCATTGTATCCGCGTTTTTCCAATCTTGATTACCCCATCCCAAAGCACCACCAGTCCTTCATTTACTCCTTAATCAACATTTAACTTGACTGCCACCCCTCAAACAGCTGCCCACCTTACCTTACAATTCCCGAGCCCCCTCCTTCGCCCTTTCGCCCATCCCAAGCCTCCTCAGCTCCTCTGATACCCAACAGTTTCTAAACATGTGGAGCTCAGGATAATGCTGCTCTTGATAGGAAACACCTCATGACAAAGCAGCAATAAGAAAATCTTGATTGCCATGCATCAGCTTCACAAGGCGCAGCTTCAAATCTTGATCCCCAATTGGCAAAAAGATCCTCCCATCTTGTGTTGCTGGATTCAAAGGGTCTACCCACACGCTTGTAACACATTTAATAA
Organism: Silene latifolia subsp. alba; assembly: GCA_001412135.1. NCBI lineage: Eukaryota > Viridiplantae > Streptophyta > Magnoliopsida > Caryophyllales > Caryophyllaceae > Silene > Silene latifolia. The sequence goes on from LHUT01000731.1 coordinate 22,851, forward strand.
GTTTTGAGTTTTGACTGGTAGTTTACCTAGGAATAATGTGAGGATCAAGAGTGAGCCATGTGGTACTAAGTCCAACGAGAATCGTGATATTAAGAGCCTTGTGATTCTAATTTATTGCTTGTTTACATTTTTTAACTTGTCTTAAGATATGAATCTGTCTCATTTGGCTCATCGATAGTCTACTTCTACGTGTTTTTGTGGCATCGTTTTCTGTGTGATGCATAGGTGTTTATCATAGTAATCCTCGCAATCAATCTTTAGTTTATCGCAGTAGTGCCTTTTGATATAACTTAATTTCGTCTTTCTTCTCCACGGGATTGGGATTTGTTTTCTCTGATGTATGATCTTTCCTTAGCCTTGCTTTGCATATGATGCTGTTGTTTTTTGTTCTTTCTTAACTCAACTGTTATACCTTTTTTCGTTCTCCATAGCTTTTAGCCATGGCCACATGAATAAGTCTTAAGATGGACTGGTAGAAGTAACTTTGCGAACTTGACTTATTCTTTGTAGAGCTTAACACAGATATTTATGGGGTTTGTGGATGAGGAATCTTGTAATTTCCTGGAGCTAGTCTTTTGGGGGGGAATTTGGGGACATTTGATAAACTAGTAGTTCTACACTTTTACTATGCATTTTTGCATGACCCAGAAATATGTGACGACGGGTTTCAACTCACTTTCAAGATTCGAAGTCAATGAGTTGAGAAGGTTTGTATGAATCTTATTTTTTTATCCACATAGATAACACTTGTGAACAATAATCAGTTCTTCCTTGACAACATGTGGTTTAACTTTGTAGAGTAATTTCTATAACAACCTCTTGACTGCAAAATATGTTATATGCTCAGCCCTAAATTTGTGAATAAATACCTGGGTCGTGCTCTGACCATGTACATGGACCTTCTCTGCTTTGTACCAATATGCGATCATATCAATAGACACACTAACTGCTTAGTGCTTTCCTCGATTTATGACCTCCTATCAAATGTGTCGTGATACTAAATCTGTGGCAAAGGTTGTTGAATCAATGTCTCCTGTGATAGATCTGTGGCGTCGGCAATATTTTTGTAGAACTAATCAATGTAGGTTTATTGTAGTATGACAGTATGCTTTTATATTCTAATCGTGAACTCCTATTTTTGTTGTTCATCATTGGTATTAGGTGCCTGTGGCTATGTATGGAGGTTGCGCTAATTACGCATCAGCTTTATATCTTGCTGCCACCAAAGCCAAGGAATTGAACAAGGTTGAGTCGGAGCTTTTAGACCTGGTTGAGGCCACCAAGAAATCTCCAATGTTCTCTCAGTTTACGAAAGATCTGTCAGTGCCCTCAGTTACAAGATCTAAGGCGTTGAAGGACATATGTGATCAAGCAAAGTTTTCAGATGTTATGAAGAACTTCTTAGGTACACTTTATGATTTGAATTTTTTACATAGAACAACAGTTACTTTATAGTCTACTTGACGTTTTATTGTGTACTTAGTTCTCATTTCTTTGCCTCCTTTATTTGTTATTGTGCTGGTTACTTAGTCAGTCTCCAAGTCTATTTACATTGCATATGCAGATGATATGAATGTGCTTTCTTTGTAAGCTTGCGTGTCTTTAGTTGCCTATTCAGGAGGCTCGCTCTACCATTTGTGTCAGTGAGATCTAGTGGGTCGATCTGAACCTGCTACAAAGGTCTTTGTCCTTTTCTGTAATTGATTTATTATCAAAAATTCAAAATGGTATAACACCAGTTGCGTAATTGGCCAACTTGTTTAATACTTTGTGTCCAGTTAGAACCTATTTTTCAGTTAATCAACTTATGTTACCACATTCAACACTCTCACACCTTGTCGGGTCTGCATAGGTTAGAACAATCTACTATTGGTATGGGCCTTGGTAAAACATTGCAGTTAATCAACTTATGTTACACACACAGACCTTAACATTGCATTAGGCACTGTTCATCATAGTACATAATTTTACATATTCGTTGTCGCTAGAAAGTGAAATATTCACGTTCTCATCTCAATGTGACTCTTCTAGTTGTTTTGGCTGAGAATGGAAGGCTGAGGCATGTGGATAGCATTGCCAAGAGGTTTTCAGAGCTAACTATGGCACACAGGGGCGAGCTGCAAGCAACTGTAACTACTGTTATTGTAAGCACTTTGTCAAAATCAAGTTGTTGTAGTTATATGTTTGTTGTTCTTTATGCTAATCTCACACACTTCCTAATTACTTGCCTATTTTTCAGCCTCTTCCCCCTGCTGAGGAGAAAGAACTGAAGGAAACCCTACAGGAAATTCTCGGGCAGGGAATAACAGTTAAGCTCGAGCAGAAGGTATGCTTTCTTCACCTTTTTCTCTGGAACTCCAAGTACATCAGCTCTACATCAGTGCCACATTAAGAAAGCAGCGGTCTAATATCTTCGTATAAAAGTACTGTTCCTGCTGGAAATCTAAATTTCTTGATAAATTTGTGAAACATGTTCAATTTCAGATTGACCCGAACATTCTGGGCGGCATAGTTGTGGAGTTTGGTCAGAAAGTGTTCGACATGTCCATCAGAACCAGGGCAAGACAGATGGAGAGGTTTTTGCGAGAACCAGTCAACATATGATGATGGCACTGGTGCTACATTATTTGAATTTCCCGTCATTACAGTTTCCCCTGTTGAAGATTGTCTAAGCGCCTTTTTGTATCTCTCATGAAAGAGAGTTGATAGACATCCTGCATAAAATAAGTGATGGTGACGATATAAATTCTTGTGTGATGCTATTTTTTTTAACCCAGAATACTCGTTTTGAGCATGCAAGACGCTAATTTTGTTGGCTATTGTCCCGAGGAATATTATAGCTACGAGACTCTCACTACAATGTAGCGAATTAACAATGCATGCAGTGCGCCCAATTTCCCAAGTAGAAGCAACAACTCGTAAATAACGAGTGATTGATATTCGCACAATATTTTGAAGCTTTCTCTGATACTACTACCTCTTGTTCGTAATTGGTATCCCTAAAGCGGTCATTCAAATTAATTCCCACTGTATCCAATCGAGGGTCAAGGTCAATAAGTCCACGTTACAATTCCCATCTTTCTACTCCCTCTCTTAAAGCTAGAACCCAACCAAAGGTTCGGGTAATCTCACCGAGTTCTCACTCTCGTGCTCAACCCGATATGACGAGGCTAGTAATAGGTGAAATTCTGGACCTAATTGACTTGCATCAATGGACACACTAATAATGGCTAAAATAACACTACACATTACGATTACACGAACACTAAAACATAATTTTGGGCATATGTATTGACGGTAGACCTGGCAAACAAATCGGGTTGTGTCGTGTTCGTGTCCGTGTCAACTTTAAACGGGTCACAACTACCCCAA
>LHUT01000732.1:0-19600 GCA_001412135.1 Silene latifolia subsp. alba
GGTAATCACCATGGTCACATTCGTGCTTGGTGCTGGTCCCAAACAGGGCTTGCAGGAAAGGCAAGTAGACAATAGAGTAAATAGACTACCTGTTCGTTTTGCTCTTGTTAATCGTATTGTTATTCCCTCCGTTAGGAGTTAGTTATTTACAAATCAGAACTTGGAACCAGTAATTCTTTGAAAATACTTTCATTAAAAATAGGATGTAATGATAGTACTTTTGAAGCCAAATTTGATGGTACTATATTCGATGATAGTCATCATAAAGTTTGACCTTCTAGGATGAAACTGGTATTTACCCAATATTTTGGTAATAAGTTGATGAATGTGGTCCTAAAATTTGAAATTCGTTGTGCCGTTACATCACTCCCTGGTTCTTAATTCCTGAATTTTTTTTCTTTCAGTAACTGTACTTTTTATGCTCGTGGGAGCGGACCAATAAACAAACAACTAGGTCGACAGTCCTGGCAGTCACTATGACATCTAAATTTGTTAGGGTTGTTTAGTGGAGAATCAGCAGTTGTTGACTTGTTTCCCATACATTTGACAGTGCTGCCATTTACTTTATTTGGTAGTGTTTTTTTGGGGTGGAAGTGGGAGTTTGTGAAGAGTGGAGAGTTGATTACCATCAACCCTTTTAGTTTCAATCACACATGTCAAAATCATATACTCCGTATTCAGAAATGTAAAGTACTACTGCCTTTGATGTTCTTTGCATTTGTCTTTACATGGTTTTTCTATGTTAACCCTAATCTTCCACCACCGCCTACTGCCACCTTGTCGTTGCTCAGCCACCACTGTTGTCAGCCCCAATGATCTCTGTATTTAACTTAAATTCACCTCACGAAGAAGGAGTTGCGTGGATGGGAGTATGACGAGGAAGGGGGTGGTCTCGCAAAGGCAATGAAAACAACCCCAAACGTCGTGGTTACTGGAAAATAGACGAACGGAAGACTACCAGTGTGGGTGGGTTGGGGACTTGGGGGAGGGGCGCTAGTGGACAACTGGTGATGGTTACCGGTGATGTCTAGACGGCTATCAATGATAGTACCCTGAAGTGGTGAGGGAGGTGAGGGAAAAGTGGGTCGTTGTTAATTTTTATTAGAGAATAGAGGATGAAGGTGGAAAGAGAGATGTTTGTTTTGCGAAGGATGAAGGTGGAAGGATTAGTGTTCATGAAAGTCAATTAATGGATAATCATTTGACAAAGCATCATTTAACGGATTAAGGGTGATGAGATGTTACTTTAGGTTAGGCTTTGGAGTCGTTAATAGAGTTGGGGGGAACGGCAAGTATTTAGAAAAAGGTTAGGGTGCAGCTTAGGGAAGTTGATAATTGAGGGTTATAGTATAGAAAAACCCTGTATTTTTTGTTGAATATATGATTTTGTGAAATATTTTCTTAACCATTGTAAATATCATAGTGGACTATAAATCTTATAGTTTTGTATTTATTTATTTGCATATTCTTTTGATCAACGTCGGATTCGCTTGGGTACCCTACGAATCACGAATCGTTAAGAGCGAATTCTATCATGTCGCTTAATAATAATACACATAACACATACTCCCTCCTATCCACACCAAACTACCCAGTTGACTTTTCACAGCCTACGAGACGACACTTTGACCATGTTTTTCTTCTATATAATACTTTTTTGTGTCGAAATTATAATTTTTCGAAACCTCTTTTTATAACACACGTAAATATGCCAATTTTATATACAAATTTTTAAAATTTCACTAAATATAATCAAGTTCAAAATTTAACAAGTGTGACTTTAAATCGCCATGGGCGTATTCATATCGAATATGGTAACCATGCTTTTGATAACTTATGTAAGTTTTAAAATTTGACCTTAAAAAATCAAATGGGAAGAGATCTAGAAAAAGAGGAAGTAGTAAAAACTAGGAAAGCTTGTGTCATATTTTACATCATGATAATTAGGTGTGTTATTAATACTCCTATGCATCTTTTTTTTTTTCTTCTTGTTTTGGAGGCTGGTGAAAATATAACATCCATGTTGATTTGTTGAGACTGTTCAATTGTTGGATTGCTATATTTTTCATTAGTTGAATATCTATAGATATGATATCAAAATAAGAATCATGTGCATTTTCTGTAGGTTGTTCACTTCGGAACTTTTTATGGTCCACTATGGGGTGCGATTTTGTACAATGGTTTTACCTACCTTCAAGTGATTCGGATGCTGAAAAGCGCAACTCGAGTATGTCATTCTTTATTTTTGCTGTACTCCATAATAACTGGCTAGTTAGCTTATCTATACTGGTGATGCTTCAACAGCAAATGGGTAGTCTGGGCCGAATGTGCTCGTATGGCCACTGTGCAGCGTTACACCTGGAATTAAATCTGTGTGAAGCTGTTTTGGACCCCTGATAGAAAATACGCTTCTGCTGTTTGCTACGCCATTAAATAAAATAAACATTCAACTTCATTGGAAGTGGAAAGATTCATACTGATTAATAGACATCTTTGTTCAAAATTTCCAGCTTGCAATAAAGGCTAATCTCTGAAAGATTGTTTCAAAATTTCAGATGGCAGCTGGCATGTCCGACCGGGAACTTCATTCTGATGCTAGGTCAGACATGAGAGTAAGTAGTAGATCAAACTCTTTGTTCCTTTCCTTTGTGTGTGTAGGCTTCTGTTCTTTCTCTTTATCTTCTACTTCCTACTTTCTCGGTTGTTCTTTCTTCATGTTGCTGCTGCTAATGTATTTGTAATTTCAATAATTTGTGTCTCTGCCAGTTCATTGACATGCAAAACTCTTTTTTCCTCTCTATGTTGTTTTATTTAGGCATTTCGCCGTTGAGTCTTCTGCATGCCGACATCTGTTTTTTCCCTTTGATTTCCAGTTTTTCTTCGTATCACACATGGAATTTGGAAGTTTTTGTATCCACGCCAGTTGTTGAGTTCCTTTATATTGCCAACATCGTAAATGCTTGTGACTTTCAACTTCAACATGCTATTTTATGGGAGGCCCTAGGCCCATATACTAACTTGAATGTTCACCTGGTCTTCTTGACTCTGATCGTTTGCTCTCTGAAATTTCTCGACGGTTCAATCTTAAGTTATTGTCGAGTGTCAATCCTGACAGCTATATATTTTTATTTGTTTACAGGCCTTGAATCGATGGGGTTACTATCCGCTAATCCTTATTGGCTCCTGGGCTTTTGCTACAATTAACCGGATTCATGACTTTCTTGAACCAGGCCACAAAATCTTTTGGCTATCGTTTCTTGATGTTGGGACTGCTGCGTTAATGGTATTTTCAGATTTTGTGGATGATTTTACTTGTCAACCTTCAGAGTGAAAATTTGTGAATGCGTGTCCTTCTAGGGCCTCTCATCTGGATTAGGTCAAATTGTATCCATGTGGTGTCTGGACCATTAATAATAAAGTGTAGATTATTTAACAGATGACAATTTGTTTGAAAGATAATGAGGCAGTGTATATCATTTGTTCTGTGTATTTTTTTTCTGTAAATTGATTGGCTAATTATCCACTTTTTAAATTTCTCAGGGCCTCTTCAACTCAATAGCTTATGGTCTAAATTCTTCAGTACGGAGGACACTTTCAGAAAGATTAGATCTGTAAGTCAATGATTTCTATTGTATTTTTTTTTTTTTGGTCAATCGAAGCGCGCACAAAGTCGCATAACAATACAGGGGAGGGGGGATTCGAATCTGGGACCTATTGTCCACAATACCTCCGTCCTAACCACTAGACTAAGAAATCTCCGGTGATTTTTATTGTATGCGAAAGCATATTTGGGCATTGCTCAGTGCTTCCACTAATGCTGAATCCATCTTTATTTTGAACATAGTGGCCTGAGAAATACTTGTATGTTTGAAATCATCAGATATTTCCCTGAGAGATTAAGAAGATGGGATCTCCTACTTCGGAGTTCTAAGTTCAGAGGTCAACGACAAGAAAGTGAACTTGTTCCGCTTAGGGTACAAGAACAGCAGTAGTAGATTTGCTGTAATTATTTGGGACTTGGAACCGAGGATATGGATGCTGACGTCTGACTTTGTCAAGTGGAGAGTTTACGAAGGGATCTCATTTCATATCTTTGTTAGTTGCGCTGCAGCTATTCATGGGAATTACTGCACCAGGCGATCAACTTATTTGTTGGCAGATTCAATTGTATCCCGTAGTATATAACAAGGTATTTAACCTCGAGACAACATCTTCGTCCGTGGCAATCACACTTGTCGAGCATTAAAAGCGGCAGAAATTGGTTTCCTGGAGGAAAAAGGTGGTTCTCTTTTTTGAGCTGTACGAGGATGTCCATTTTTTTCCCCTCGTAGCGTAAAGGTCTATGGTTTTGTGGAGTCCTGGTTCTTGGTAGTGATTATGGGAAATGACAGGGCAAAAAGGTTCACTTGCTTTGAATGTTTTGAAAATTGTAGAAATTGAGCTCATTGCGGTAACAAGGTTTATACGCCGTGTATTCCGTTTGCACCTGTTTCTGTCTCACTTTGCACAACAAACCCTGTCGACGGAGTACTCTCTGCTTGTTAATTTATTGTTCCATGGATCCCCCTGATTTTGTATACCTCGCAAATGTATTACAATTGCTACTGCCTACTAGTAGTACTTGTCATTGAAATGTTGTTGGGTAAAGCCGATGTATCCAGCACAAGGCTTATTCGTACATCCATTAATATGTTCAATGTAAATAAGGCGGAGCTCAATTACTAAAATTTGGTTTATCAGATTATTTATGGATAAGGAGGACTAAAAAGTCTGTCGTAAATCACGTAAATCTTCTCGTTCTAAACTCTTATATCAAGATCCACCAGTATGACTTAGATCGAGTATGTTACCATCCCTACCCTAAAATTGCTCCATATTTCAAGCTTATGGTCTACATATGGTACATTATTCTGTAAGTGGTAAATTCGAAAATTGTACTGAAGTGATACGCTTTAGATATAATTTCATTTATAATTGTAAACTAGAAAATTAAATCAATTACTTTTACTTTTAAAAGTTTTCGCATTTACTCTTTTAAGTAGTACTCCGTAGTAATTATTCATTTTTCCATTTGAACATATTTTACCGTACAATGATCTTATAAAAGAGTCTTTCTGGTCAGGGAGGCCCTGTTCTTTTCGGTTGAACAGAGCTGAACTTAACTTAATTTAATGGAGCTGATCTAAACTGAATTTAATGGAACTAAATTGAACTGAACTGAAATAAGAGTTAATTTGTCAATAGATGAACTGAACTTAACTGAATGAAGTTGAATTGAACTGAAATGAAATATGAAATTAAGTCTAAAAAATCAGGAACTCGGGGTTTTGAGCAGGATAAAGAATCAAGTGGATTGCGTTTATCATCGAGAGGTCGACCATAAAATAATCCTACGAAAGAGTGGTTTTGTTTAGGGTTGAGCAAAAAATCTAATTATCCAAACCGATCCGAAAGTTAATTTAGGATCGGATATCTGATCCGAAAACTTTTGTTTTGGTTTGGATATGGATATTAAAATNNAAAACATTTGGATATCCGATCCGATCCGAAACTACAGTTTTCTAGTATAATTTCGAGAAAATAAAATTTTATGTGATACAACTTTATTAAAGTTTAAAATATTAGAGAAAAATATGTCAGTGGTACCTAAATTTTATGTCGAGAACATTGAAGTAAGAATACTAAAGAAAATCATCATGTAAGACGATGGATAAGATCGTGTTTCAAACTTAATTTTAAAGTAAATTCCTAATAAAGATATCCGAGGGATATCCGCATCCGGCCTGATTTATTTGGATATCCGAAACATTTGGTTTAAATTTAGATATCTGTCTTCAGCAATTTCAATTATGAATATCCGATCCGAACTCGTACATTGGATCGGATATGTGATCCGTGCTCTGCCCTAACTTTTGGTAAAGTTTTGGTAGTTTTGGGGCTTTGGACCAACGTTGTAACCTAATACCATGGTCTGTCCATAACCCGAATCTCAGCCGTTATATGGTTAACCCGGTTGAGGATTTCATATATCATCAAGTCGGACAAGAAGAGGGTTTAGTGAGTTAGAGTAAATCGGCGACAATGGTGAGACTCACTGCAGATTTAATTTGGAAAAGTCCTCACTTTTTCAATGCTCTCAAAGACAGAGAACTTGATCTTCGAGGTTACACTCTTCTTCTTCTTCTGATTTCTATTTTTCTTCTTATTTATTACTTCCTTTGTTCGGTTTGATTTCATACGTTTGTTTAATATATGTATGTATTTTAATGAAACTTATCGAAAGGAGGAAGTACTTGCTCTTTTTCTCATCACTTGTTGTTGTTGTATTTTTCCAGGCAATAAGATTCCAGTTATTGAGAACTTGGGTGCTACTGAGGTAACTACGCCTTACTCAATGAGATTGTCATTCGTATCGCTACCGCCCCTGAGCAATGAAAAGTTTGAATTTCTAGTTAAAGTTGAGTAATGTTGTCTAATGATGTATGCAGGATCAATTTGATACTATTGATTTGTCGGACAATGAGATTGTCAAACTCGACAACTTTCCTTATTTAAGTAGGCTCGGCACTTTGCTGCTTAATAACAACAGGATCACTCGGATTAACCCCAATGTCGGAGGTCTCTTCGCTTTCTACTTCTCCTATTTCTTTTCCATATTACCCCCCCTCTCCCAGTCATTTGTTTATGTTTAAAATAATAAGAAACAATTCGACTGGTAGGGAATGAATAATGCCTTGGATTGTGCAATACATTATTAACCCTACTTTGCTGTTGTCGTCCCTTGTAGAATTCCTGCCGAAACTCCATTCACTTGTTCTCACCAATAACCGTTTGGTCAATTTAGTTGAAATTGATCCCCTCGCCTCTCTTCCAAAGCTTACTTTCCTCTCGTTGCTCGACAACAATATTACCAAGAAGCCTAATTATCGCTTGTATGTGATTCACAAGCTTAAATCGCTGCGAGTGCTGGACTTTAAGAAAATCAAACAAAAGGTGACTTAAATTATCCTTTTCACTTCTTTGTATGCATTTTCTTGATCACTGAATTTTACCTTTATGCGTTGGACGTGTAGTTCTATGGCTGTTACTCTTCTAATAGGTGAACTATAGTGCTAGCAGCCTAGCAAAGTGTTTGATCTCTTGATTAATGTTCTGTGGTGGGCTCGTGGGACGTGGGTTATAGATTACGACGCTCTTCAGTTTATGCTTAAGATTGTCATTATTTCTTTATTTGGGATGACATTCATTAGAGTCCTGTACATGGAGTAAAAATGGAATTTGATTGGTAATTAAAGGCCAGCATATATTTAACCCACGCTAGAACATGATACACTTTGATGCCATTGTGTCCTAGGGAGTTGATTTTGCCTAGAAGTCTAGAACAAATGTAATAGTATCTTGCTGATGCTTAACTTCCTTTTTTTTACTATTGAAGTACCAACTTCATGCCCAATGTAACTAGTGGTTAGAGCCTTTGAAGGACAATAGAAGCATTTGTTCTTTGTATAGGATGTATAATAAGTCATGTGTTAATAGGGTTTACCACTGTTTTTGTTTTGTTGGAAATTTTGTACTTCAATGCTGATAGGACTTTGCTCATTTGAGTGCTTGCTCCATAGTTTTGTTTTTGGTTGCATAATCATGATCAATTCCTTGGAGCTAAAGAGTCATTACTCTTTGGTTCTGGATTATGATGGAATAAAGCAAAATAGCTCACTAAAGTGGCTGCTCTTCTTTCTCTTGTGAAGTAGTGGTCGTTCGATGCAGTTCTCGACGCAATTTTCATCTTGGGTCACTCGGAAACAGCCTCTTTGTGTTGCTAACACAAGGGTAAGGCTGCGTACATCNTCGGAAACAGCCTCTTTGTGTTTCTAACACAAGGGTAAGGCTGCGTACATCCGACCCCCCCTTACCCCGCAATTTGCGGGAGCCATTTTGGCACTGGGGTAATGTTGTTGTTGTTGTTGTAATCATGATCAATTCCTTATCGTGGATGGAGAGATTTGGAAGGTAAGGAATGGAAGAAAAAGGAGAAGAAATACTCTTTTATTTGGATCAAAAGTTCTGTTGGTGGGAAATGGAGGGGAATTAGAGGGATTCATTTTCACAAACAAAATATGAGGGAAAAAAGGTAAAAATTAAAAATACCCGTTGAGCTACCAAAGCATAATTACATGCGTTTGGTCATGTATTTTGACATATCCCTCCAAATGTTATGAGACATGTTGTATCCTCAACAAAATTGGCCAAGACACTTGTTTGAAACTATACCCATGCCGTTGAATTTTCAAAATCATTCTTTTTCTTCATTACTAGTATGATGTGTTTTAAGTATCATATGGTACTACATTCAAGTGAATGGTGCTGAATATTTCATTGTGCCACTTGCTTGGGTAAGGGAACTGTGTGATTCTGGGTGAGAATGGGTATCTTTTTGTGGTTTCAGTAGTATCTTGGAATACTCTTAGCTATGTTACTTTGCCTCTCTTTTCCTAGGGGCATACCCACGTCTGTCATGATGAGGACATGTATATGGAATCTGTTCCCAACGATTTCCAATCTGACACAACTCCTAATAGAGCCATTGAGAAATTTACATGGTAAAAGTAGGAGAGAATATTGTATTTAGTATATGGCTATATAGCATGGCTTTTGACTATTTTTAGCGTCAATTTTCAGATATATCTCTACGTTACATTGTTACTTCAAAAGGCACTTTATATTTCAAACTTATAATTAGATTTTTGTTTCATAAACATCGTCAAACCCGTACCTCATATTAGGACAAAAATCAGTTGGTAAAAAGTTGCAATATGATGAATTTCATAAATTTCTGAGTACTAACTTAGCCCTTAAAGTACGATCTAGAGGCTCATGTAGAACCTTCTCATTCGTCATCCTGTAAACCTCTTTGTCAGAACATATATCCTACCATGTGTGCTGATTCATATTTGGAAAAAAACAAGGATTTTGTTGTAGAGTGGGAGCTATTTAGAGGAAGTGAAGTTGTAGGCCTTGTTTGTTGGTTGTATCCTGACCATTTTGGCTTCCTGTATTCCAGGAAGCTTTAATGGGTTATACAGGATTACAGGATAAGTGGGTATATATTGCTTAAAGATAGATAAGTTACAGAAGTCGGATTCAGTTATAGGAAAATTAAATGGGTTAGATTAGGTTTGAGGCAACTAACTCGTTATTCAATTGGGCCGGGTTTTGGTTGGGGTAGTAATCACATTGCAATTGATGTGGCCAGAAGCTGTCGCTAGCCAATGTAATGCAGTGTTATGTAGTGTTCAATGAAAACTCTTACAATTTTCTCTAATAATTGTTGCAATCATTACCTTTTATTTATTCGGAGAATCACAACTGTCAACAAACTCAGGCTGATCTTGTAAGTCACCAATTCACCATGTCTGATCAACTTGTTTGAAGCTTATGGTTGCCTAATACGGTTTTTATATTGTCGTTTGTTGATCAACTACAACTTGCATTGATGATAATTAAGATTCTTTATCTCTTTCATCCAAAAGTTAAGAAAACGAAAACATCTTCTGTCATTTTACTCTGAAATGCTTAGAAACCTGGTTGTACCCCCGCGTTCTTTTATATATGACTTTTTTATTTTTATTTTTGAAACATTGTATTTACTTTCAATTGACCTGATCAGACAATCTATTCCATGCGTTTAAGTTTGGTTCGTTTACCTTAACGGCTTAACCCAATATCTCTACCACTCGAAAAAAAATGTTAATATCAGCACCAAAAGTTATGATTGAATGGCATTTAAAAACATAAATAATATCATTTCAAAAATGCAACTATAATAAAATGATGCTATGTGGTGTGTGTGGGTTGGTTACAGAGTAGGTCTAAATTTAGAGGGCTTCCGTAGAGACTCAACTCCACCTGTCTTCATTGTTCTTTTTCATTTTTTTTTCCTTTTGTCTGTTCAAAACCCACTTTCCATGACTTACCAATAAACATAGTCTTAGCTTAGAATAGTGTACTTATCCCTGTTTTTTTGTTTTTATTTTTTTATTTAAATAAGGAACGAGTGGAGGCAGAAAAATTATTTGCATCTAAGGAAGCTGAAGATGAGGCGAAAAAGATAGCGGCTCAGACACCTGTGGAAGTACCTATAGCTAAAGAGGTTTCAAAAGAAGAATCTGCTCCAAAATCTGTTGCTCCTACACCTGAGCAAATCTTAGCTATCAAGGTAATTTTACTGAACTTATAACTCACACGTCTCTTGGGTTGAATCTGGGCTTACCTATGATCATGTTCATTGCTGGTTAGGTGATGTATTAATTCAGCCACCCTTATGTAAATTCATTTTGTGATCTTTTTGAATATCTAGATTTAACACATCACTCTCTGTATCTGCACATGATTTATCTATCCCTGTCTATTAAATCATACTGTAATGTTTTTTCATATATCATTCACCAATTATATTTTTAAGTATGGTTTGGCATTTGGGATTCAACTGTATCTCATTGGTTCAAGCTTCTGATTTTTTTTTCTCACACATTATAACTAGTAAGATATGGATAAGTTAACTTCTACTTTATATTCCCCAACTAATTTGTCTAATTGAGTCCATAGGCTCCATGTAGAATTTTAAAAATGAGAAGAGAAATAGAGGGTTTTGTCCTGTTATTTCTCATGGCTTTTTGAATCTGAATAAGTTTTTTTTTTTTGTTCCAGATAACTAAAGGTAAGGGAAAGGTGTATTGTTTTAGATAAAAAGGCAAAAAAATATCACTTGTGAAATATGCGTTTTCCTTGTAATGAACGGCGGATTTGGAAGAATTTCTGATTAGCTATATTATTGAGACGCTTTCATCCTTGTTAGTATTTTTCCAGATTTGTTAATATCCAATAAAGTTACTCCTATCTCAAATAAATCTAAAACACATTTGTTATAAAAAAATAAACAAATCAGCATCATCTTTTGAGTTTGGTTACGGGGTGGCAACACTGTACATTTGTAGGTTGGTGCCAGTCGTTTGAGTCCTGTTACTCGGCGCAGGTCGGACGTGGGCACCATCAGGTGAGGGTAGGAGATTTTGGGTGAGGGTGAGGGTGAGGGCGAGGGCGTATAGGAAAAAGAGGAGAAAGTAATTGATCTGAGGATGAAGGGTATGCTAATTTGGTGGTGTTGAAGCTCTTGAAGAGTCAAAGGTTATAGGAAGGTTGGATTTGAACCCCTGAAAATATGATAACGCTGGATTTGGATTATGGCAGTAACACTTCAAAGAAAGTCAATTTTCATTGTATCACGATTTTTTCTTTTCCTGTTTTTTGGAAAATTACAAGGTGGTGTTCATATATGCGTTGTGGCTACTTAGTTTTAAGATTATCGTTAATTTGGCTTTACCTCTTAATTAACGGTTCCCTATGCCAGTTGATATTAGTTGATCACGAGTTATTTTGAAGCTAATTAAGTCATGCTTGTCTTTGCAGGCTGCAATTGTGAGCTCTCAAACGCTTGAAGAAGTTGCTAGGCTTGAAAAGGTGTTTATAACGACTTCTGTCCTAGATACTACGTCTTCTTTGAATTAGACTCTTTCTTTATTTCGTACCTATCTTTCTTTCGGTTTATATCCGATTGATCATTGGGGTGGCGAGTCATTTTGTAATATGGCTTGTAGTGATTTAATATTCTTCTTGGACAGGCATTGAAGTCAGGCCAACTCCCTGCTGACTTGAAGATTCCTGATGACCCGAACACTAATGAAGGCAGTAATAGTGATGACAAGATGGTCACAGATACTCAGGATGACAAGATGGTCACAGATGGCCAAAATGAATCAAATAAGACGTCCGAGGTTGAAGAGCCTGCCAATAATAGTGATGAACACACTGCAATGGAGCAAGCCTAGGGTATTTATAACTACTCTGTACTTATCTACTGCTGCTTTGTTGATGATACCCCCTATCTATTGGCTGTCACTACCACAAACAACAATACCACAATTTTTTTTTTCTTCATATTTTTCCGACAATCATCCGCCTTCTCAGGACGGTTCTAAAGGATGATTCATGTCAGCCGACCCCATATCATTTTGGGATTAAGGCTCTGATGATGTTGTTGTTGTTGCATCCGCCTTCTCAGGATAGAATTAGGGTAAAAGCGTTCATATTATTTCCACATTTCCTGATCTCACTGTCTTTTGTGCCACTGTACAGGATCTGGAAGGCATTCAATTTTGGCGTCCAGTTCCATTCTCTTTGCATGAAATTGGAGCCTAATTTCTGTCATTTGCTGCTTTCAGTTCTAAATATTGTGCGATGCCATTTCAAAGAATATGCTAACTGCCAAAGATTTATTTATCAGTCAGCATGAGTGTGATACCCTGTGACTTCAGGTACCTGTCAGTTGTAGAAGATGCTACACTGTAGTTCTGAACAATCCATGTAATTGTGGTAGGCGATAGATCTATGTAATCTGGTATATTGATATGGATTTTGTGTAGTGATTATCTTTTTCTGTATCTCCATATGATCATAGGTCATGTGATCTTGTGGTCTGTGAAACATCATCTATCCCGACATCCCCGTGTTTAAGATAAAACTATTGCCTTGGGAGATTAAAGAAGGTTGGTTCCTGGAGCATGATAGCCTATTGGTCATGGTTGAGTCATTAATTGTTATCGATGGTCGGTCAGGGATAAAAGTCTGGTTGTGGGTTGTGCTAGCTCATCAGTTAGGAGTGTTCCGAGTTCCACCCATGGTTGGTCATGAATCTCGGTAATTTTGGTGTTATGGTGATGCGTATTGGTTAGTTTAGCAGAGGCCGAATTTTTTGGTCCTGTTACAGTAATCATGTCGGGTTACCCGTCATTCACCAACCAATGAGAAATATTGTTTTAGTATTTGTGTTATCCTGGCTTTTGCTTTTTAAAGTATGTTAGAGAAGAATGATTTGGATTTAGCTAGTGTTTTGTGGGGTTGGGTTGAAGAATTAATCGAATTCGTTAACTACGTATCGTTGGCATTGCGTACACATAACATTGTGGTTTTGGAATCAAATGACGTTGTTTAGGCTTCATTATGTAAGCATTCCTATATTTTAGGCATTTTGTCTTTGGAATCAAAGCTTATTGCTCCGTTCATAAGTAGTTAAAAAAAATGAATTGTCTGAAGCTTGCAATAATTGCATGCGTGATCCCCTTTTTAAATCAAGCATGACACTTGGCTAGTTACAATTTAGTGTTGTCTATGTAGCTAATGAAATACTTCCTCCTATTCACAATAAACCTCTTATTTTGTTGACATAAAAATTAAGAAAATACACTACCCCACCATATAAATAAATTTGGACCACACAAATACACTATCCCACCATACAATTAAATTTGGACCATACACACTTACCAAAAAAGGAAATAGGGAGGTTATTGTGAATAGACGGAAAAGAAAATAGAGAAGTTTATATTGAATAGGAGGGAGTAGCTAGCTTATCACATTTATCTAATTATGATTATGAAATAATATTATTTATTTATTTTGAATAAGGTACCTTTTTTTGGTATAGGGTACTAATACAAATAATATAATGTTACTTAAATTTCCACCAAGTATTCTTTATTTCTTGAATGTTATTTTCTTTAGCTTTAGATTCGTTGAGAAGTATAATCGATGAAGGTGATAAAGTTGGTAACTTGGTTGTTAAGATGATAAACATTGTGGACGAAGTAACATATAATCTAGCCTAAAGTACTCATCTCTATAAGTGAATGACATTAATTGTCACAATCGCGAGTTAGTATCAATGTGAGGGAAGTGATGATTTAAATACTAGTCAATTTTAGGTTATTTGATGACAAATATTATGGTTAATCTAAAGTTAGTTTGAATCCCTACATAATAGAAAGTTTTTTATAGTACTATTTGTTTTTTTTTGTTTTTTTTTTTTAAAAAATACTAAGTATTACTTCCTCCATTCAACTCCACTCTACCATATTTCCTTTTTCATCCATTCAACTCCACTCTACCTATTTCCTAAAAAGGAATGCCAAATGACCATTTTGTCCTCATAACATTAAAAAAAAAAAGCAAACCAAACATAGCTCAAGGATTGAGATTCACACAAAAAACAAACAANTATTGAGAGAAAATTGCAATTGAAGATTCATTTGTGAATAGTATGCAAAAACCAATATGGTAGTTTGGAGTTGAATGGAGGAAGTATATAAGAAGAACTCAAGAATTTGGGGGAAAAGACAAAAATTAAATATCATTTGTTTGTCTTTTTTATTCTTTTTAAGAGGGAAAAGCAACCAAATGATTGAGACGGAAGGAGTAAGATTTTATGTATGTAAATTGAGGCTTGTCAATTGTCATCAAGAAAAATGATTGATGGTAATTGCTTAATAGAAGTCTAGAGTTAAGAAAGGTGTAATACTCCCTACATAATAAGTGTAGATTTAATTGCACCTAAGTAGTTAGTTATATTGTCAATAATTGGATCTAAATATGGTAAAATGAGAGTAAAGAAGATAAGTAATGGAAAGCAACAATAATTTGGAATTAAATTTTGGTGAATACACAAGTAAATACATATATATTGACTTGAAATGATATAAATTGGGGTGGAGTCGTGGAGATGTTAAAAAAGGCAATGGTAATGATATGGGGCGGTGTAGTACTAGTGTGTACCAAACCAAGTAGGCATCATTAGCATTAGCCAGGCTGTTTATAGTAAATGCAACATTCATTCATCCACTGTTGTGTTCCACTGAATCATCCACACTATTATCATCTCCCCCATCCTCCTCCTCTCTTGTTGTTTCCGTTATTCTCCCACAACCACACTCACCACTTAAACCTCCTCCTCCTCATTCTCCTTATCAAGATCTGATTGATTCATCTATCTATCAAATGATACTAACTGCTCTCGTCATTGTTGTTGTTGTTGTACCTCACTTCTACGTATCACTACTACTCTTCCCTAATTAGGAATAATATCAATATCAATTACTCCCAAGAGTTGATGAAGATGATGAAGAATATGAATAATATGAGAAAAGCCGTCTTGTTTTTACTCTTTCTCACCGTCTTATCTCCTATTCTTCTCTTCACCGACACTTTTTCTTCCTCCTCTTCTTCCAATCATTTCAATCCCACTACCCTCGTATGTCCTTTTCTTTATTACTCTTTCCGTTTCCCTCTTTTCTTTATTTTATTTTAATTAATTTGGTTTTTTAATTTATCTGTTCAGGCTTTCGGCGGTGATACCCTCCAACTTAATCTGCTTCCTCAGGTCAGTTATTCAATAATTCATGCATAATATAGTACATTATTAAGGCCTCGCTTGTGATTAGGATAATTATTACGGAGTAGTTAGAGTAATAGAGCTTAAATTAACAAGAAAGCTGAGGAGATCAATTGGTGGTTACTGTTCGTACTGGAGGGTGGAAACATGATGGGGAAATCAATTCATTGCTCTCTTTCTTAGGACACTTTATGCACCCAATTGTTACGGAGTACTTAGAGTAATAATTCACAAACTTATTATTTTGCTGCAAAATAAAGGAAAGTGTCTGATCATCTTAGGACACTTTATGCACCCAATTGTTTTCGATGGAGGTGCTACAGTTTGACTCTTCACTGACCAAATGAGGTTTTGACTACTAATAGGAAACCACGGTGGTTCTTAAGGAACCTATTGGTTCTGTTTATTCTGATAAATCTGTGGAATCCAGCGAAACAAAACCCGCAAAGTCTGTACAAGGTCAGCTTCCTCTTTTCATTGCACTTCCATAATACAAGTTGTTTGTGTTTTATCAAATCTGTGCACTTCTTGTACAACATGCCTGTCTTACTGTTTATCTGTCATTATTTCTTCTTCACCCAATATTTTTATTTTGTTTTTGGATGACCAGAAGCCGAGGTGCTTCAAGTACAGCCTGTGAAGGTGGAGCACAAGAACAGAGTATTGTCTACCACGACCATAGGAAGTACCATTGGTCATGCAAATCAGCAAAACAGCCAAACCATTAGACAAGTTACAGATGGCATCCATTCTTCTGAGGATACCACAGTCAATGTCCACGCTACTGCTGCTGAGCAAAATAACCTCCCGCTTTCACTCCAGAATTCACAAATCAATTCTAGTGCTAGGGTACCCTGCCTTTCTCTTTTTTGCTAACAAAATTTTCAATTATTTTCTTAGTTAATTCTGTCTTTGTTCATCTTTTCTTCTCACTTACAATTGAGTTTTGCTAGATCTCTTCAGGGCCTCAGGCTCCTTATGTCTTGCCTGTCTATGTCCTGAAAGTGTCTTTTTCTTTCCCTGCTTCAGAAAATTACACCGAAGCTGCAGTTGGGTGAAAGGGGCAGCAAAACAGAAGAAACTGTAGACGCAAAACCTCGAAATGTGAAAGATAGTAACCAAGTCAGCATGCCCAATACTCAGGTTCAGTATTTGAAAGATCAGCTTATCAGGGCAAAAGTCTATCTTTCGCTCACAGCGACAAGAAACAATGCCCATTTCATCAGGGATCTTAGACAACGAATAAAGGAAGTCCAGAGAGTGCTTGGTGACGCGACAAAGGATTCCGAACTTCCACGGAAGTAAGTTTTGACGTTATCTCCTCTTTATTAATCGGTGCCATGGACTCTATTGATGTTATTCCAGGTCGAATACGCTCTCATTGTTTTGTTGAATCATTTGGTCCAAACTTTGGATGCAGCACCCGGGATAAACTGAAAGCAATGGATCAGACACTGGCCAAAGGAAAACAGATTCAAGATGATTGTGCGGCCATGGTAAAAAAGCTTCGTGCTATCATTCATTCCACTGAAGAGCAGCTTCGTGTTCACAGAAAGCAGACAACGTTTTTAAGTCAATTAACAGCAAAAACCCTCCCTAAAGGTCTTCATTGCCTTCCTTTGCGCCTTTCAACCGAATACTATGCCCTGAATTATTCTCAGAAACAGTTTCCACAACAAGAGAAGCTGGATGACCCTGAGCTATATCACTATGCATTGTTTTCGGATAACATATTGGCTGCTGCTGTGGTGGTTAACTCAACTATTTCTCATGCCAAGGTATAGATATCTGTTATGATTGCTAATGTCAAACAATTATCATGGGAACACATCTGTTATGATTGCTAATATCAAACAATGATTGCAACAAGTTATTAGAATATCATATTGCCTCCTTGTGCTGAACCCCTACAATAATTCTTGTATGCGACGGTCTTACCAATAACTTATTGCTAGAGCACTTTTTTTGGGGGTCCCTTGTGTGTCCTTTTCGTAAACATTTTAATTTCGGCATGATTTTATTATTTAGTATCCGTTTTCACAACGTTAGTAACGATTTTATCATTGGTATCAGTGAATCATCATATGGTTTGTTGGAAACTTAGATTTCATCTAGAAATCCAAAATTTAGTCCAAATTCATTGTTTGGCAATCCCAAGTATTTGTACATGAATTTGTTTCAAACCTCTCCATCACACAGTTATACTCTGTCGTTGATGTTATGTAGAATTGGAGGATATAAGTTCAACCCGAGATGTGAGTTTAAGCTTGCTGTGAGCCTGTGATACATTTTTCAGGTTATTTTAGCATATAGGTTAAATTTATTTTATTCATTCTCAACTGTAAATGTGAACTTAAAATTATGAATTATGTATGCCCAAACAAGGGATTTGATATTGGAATTCGGTAACTGAAACCAAGCAGTGTAATTGGATTTGGAATCTTTGATTTCAAATTAAAAATTACAAATCAAGTTCTTCAAATGAAATCCAGGTTGCCAATCGCTACCTTATATCATTCTTAACCTTTGTTCCGGTGGTTGGGTGTTACTGCTTGCTATGAACCTGATTCAAAATGCTGATTTACAGAGAGAGATATGAACTGTTAATATGTTTTTGTACTTGTCTAAGCATTTCTTGTCTGTAAATCTCTGACTTTAGATCTTGGGGAATGTTTTGCAGGATCCATCAAAGCACGTTTTCCACATTGTTACTGATAGACTCAATTTTGCAGCAATGAGGATGTGGTTCTTAGTTAATCAGCCGGGTAAAGCTGCTATTCATGTTCAGAATGTTGAAGAGTTTACATGGTTAAATTCAAGTTACAGTCCAGTTCTTAAGCAACTGGGTTCTCCATCAATGATTGACTACTATTTCAAGACTCACCGTGCTTCATCGGATTCAAACTTGAAGTTTCGTAATCCAAAATATCTCTCTATTCTAAATCATCTTCGATTTTACCTGCCAGAGATATTCCCCAAGCTTAAGAAAGTTCTCTTTTTAGATGATGATATTGTAGTCCAGAAGGATCTTAGCGCACTTTGGTCCACTGATCTGAAGGGAAATGTGAATGGTGCGGTTGAGAATTGTGGGGAGACCTTCCATCGTTTTGATCGGTATCTTAACTTTTCAAATCCTCTTATCTCAAAAACTTTTGATCCTCATGCCTGTGGATGGGCATACGGGATGAACATTTTTGATTTGGAGGAATGGAAGAGACAGAATATCACCGAGGTTTACCACACATGGCAAAAGCTGGTAAGCATTCTAGTTGAGTAAAATTTCAAGTCTTTGCTCTACCACATTTAATAGATTATGAGGTTATGGTGGTATTTTATACAGTATATTTGATGCTAACTCGTTTCAAATGTCCCGCCTTTGTTACAGAATCATGATAGACAATTGTGGAAGCTGGGAACTTTGCCACCTGGTCTGATAACATTTTGGAAACGCACTCACCCGCTGGATCGTTCATGGCATGTGCTTGGTCTAGGCTATAACCCGAATGTGAACTCAAGGGACATTGAGAAAGCTGCTGTTATACATTACAATGGGAATATGAAGCCTTGGCTTGAAATAGCGATTTCCAAGTTTCGACATTACTGGTCAAAATATGTAGACTATGATCATCTATATTTGAGGGAATGTAACATAAATCCCTGAATTGTCCAGTGGCTTCTCCGCGATATGGGACATTCATCTGTATTAAGCTTAGGCTTTTTGTTAATTCCCTGAGCCCCGTCTTGTTCTTTTGGTTGATGTCTGAGTGAGTATTCATCATCTACATTTGTTAGTGTAGTTTATGTTAAACGCACAAGCTATGGTAAATATTTTTTCATATCTTCGTTGAAATGGACCAAAATGTTCCGTTAGTTTTGCAATGCAGTATCTACATGAAAGCATTGAAAAATTTCGGACAATTCTCATAATTCATTTTTGTTTTCGTGGTAACCAAAATCGCAAGGTATGTTCATTTAATATTTTAGTTGATGCAGATTGATCTAGAGCCAGTTTATAGTTGATAGTTATGAATGTGTCTGGGCATTTATTGAGTTAGCATTATGTGGTGGATACTTTTGACCCGGTTCCTGATAAGGATAATTTGCGTGTTAAGGCTAGGTTACAACTTAATGAACCCCTTTCTCCTGGTTTCTTCTTATCTATGGATGGTGGGTACCTTCTATGGATTCAGTTTCGGTACGAGGACGTCTTTAAATATTGTGTTCGTTGTGGGAAAGTGGGGCATATATCTGCATGTTGTCGTGAAAGCATTATGACGATTGTTTCGAATGTGAATGGTCTTTTGGATAGGGCTCAAGAGA
>LHUT01000732.1:29110-42415 GCA_001412135.1 Silene latifolia subsp. alba
TAAATAAAGAAAAGAGTTAAGGGTAAGAAAGTATAAAACCATGTCCAAATATGGTAAATGAGACAGTTATGTGAATAATTGAAAATGATAAATGAGACAGTTAATTAGAATAGAAGGGAGTAAAACTATAAAGCATCTTCCTTTTCAAATCATCAAAACGAACGTTAAAAAACACACGCCATCCCGTTATTCCGTTGCGTAGAACAAAGTAACAAACCAATTTTTTTTTTAGAGGGAAAACAAACCCAAGTTTTCACTTCTAACACCAACCATTTTTCCAATACTATTATTCTGTACATATACAATAACCCAAAATAATAGTAAAAATAAAATAAAAAAATGCACAACCGTCAACTGACAACCACAACCACCGTACCAACCACCAAATGGGACACCAAACAAATCCTCGACGTCCTCCCTTCTTACATCTCATTTTACCAAAACTCGAATCCGAAACCGAACCCAAACCCGAACACCAACGCGGAACGAACCACGATCTTAAAATGGTTTGCCACGCTGTCACCTCCACAACGCGTGGCACACCTCACCATCATGGACCCCACCTTTACTCAACTCCTCCTCCTCATGCTCCGCCACGTCACCAAGCACAACAACCACGTCACCTTCTTCGTCCTCGCTGACTCGCCCGACGCGCCTGACCTCCTCACGCGCCGATCACGTGGATTACTCGCCCGAGTTGCCGAGAAGTCAACTCGCCGGCTCTCCTCCTCGCTCCTACTCTTCTCTTCTTGCGAGGGCGTTGCGGCTTCTAACGACGTTGGTGCGATCGATACGGTGTCGTTTAGGGAGGAGGTGGTTGCTGACGTGGATGAGTTTGTTGGATTGATGGATGAGGTGTCGGGCGGCGGATTTTTAAACGGAGCGGTGGAGGAGTGGGCGGAGTTAGGGTTGGAGTGGGCGGAGATGCGGTGGTTGAAGGGGAAGGGATATTATAGTTTGGAGGAGTTCGTGGCAAATCGAGTCGAGGTTGCGTTGCGGATGGCGTGGTTGAATAGTGGCGGTGGCGGTGGCGGAGGTGGAGGGAGGAAGAGAGGGGTTAAATTGAAGGAGAAGGTGAAGAATGTGGTAGGGTTAGGGATTAATGTGTATTGGAGGAAGAGAGGTTGTGTTGATTGGTGGCAGAGGTTGGATCCTGGTGTTAAACGGAAGATTTTTCGGACGGTTTTGGGGACTGCTGCCAAATCTATGGTATGATCCTTGATGATCTTGTGTTCAATTCCTTTTCGTTGATGCATTATAAATGGAATGATTTGGTTATTATACGACTTTGTTAATGTTGCATTGATTGAATTAGATTATGTTGCTAGTGTTAGTGTTATAGTGGAACTTGGAATTCAGGCGATTCTCGAAACAAGGGCACACTTTATACTGCTGGTGACTATATGTAGAAGTTTGCAACATTGTCGTGTGATTGCTCATTACTCTTTGTAGAATTTGAAGTGGCCATATCTTAAATAGGATGTTGTAATTGTAAGCATAGACTAAATTGTTTACCTTTTTAGGGGAGAGTAGTGATGAGAATAGTTTGATTGGTGAGCTTGGCCGTATCTTAGAGTTAACATTATCTTCTAATTGTGATCTTCGCCATATTTTGTGTAAAGATATTAGGGAGAGAGGGAGGACAGTTTGGGGGGAGGGTTGAGACTCTTGAGAGTAAGGGGAGAGTCAGCGATATGGAAAATGAGTGTGTGTGTGTGTGTGTGTGTGTGTGTGATGTATATAATTGCACTGTTTTTGATCTGTTGAGCTTTGCTCGAGTAGAGATATAGGGATAAGTGGGGGAGGGAAGGAGGAAAGGATGGAGGGTGAGTGGGAGAGAGATTGTTGTTTGCTCTATAGGCGCATTGTCTTCTAATAGTAATTCTCCTTTAAGACGGACTTGCAATAAGTTAATGCAAAACTATGTCACAAGTCAAACCTAAAAGGGTCACTAGTTGTCTTAAAATGATCCCCAATGGTATACAACGATTCACCCCTAGAACCGAGTGCATCAGTTTTTGTGTTACAAAAGTTAGCTTCTAGAGTTATAGGTGTGGGGATCAGCCTGTGCTGAAATTATATTCTTACTTCTGATTACTATAATTTTGTAGACTGAGGATATTATAAAAGATGACACCAAAGTTTTGGATAATGATTTGGATCTTGGTGTGGGAGTGCATCAATATTTGGAATGCAGTTATCGTAGTTCGTCCAGCATGTCCACTGGAGATTTTTTACAAAGACGTGCAGAGTTTGGTTTGACCTCAAATCTGGGTGAATCCTCCTCCAAGCTTCCTATTTCATTAGTGTGTGCCATAAATAGGCTGATTGTGCTTCAAGCTATAATAGCTCTGGCCATAAGCCCCCCTCTTGAGGATTTTGATAAAGAGAAGATCTTTTTCAGCTCTTTGGGTTCTGTCAATTCGGTTTCAGATGTTATTTTAAGGAAAATTAGAGGATTGCTTATGGTGGTTTCACTTGATTCTACTAAGTTTGAGCTATTGGAGGAGGAAAATCGAAAGACTACGATTACCAAATCCAAAGAGAAGTCAACAGCAACCCATCGTAAGAAGAAGGGGAAGAACCGTAACTCAAAAAAGTCAAGTACTGCCCTGAAAAATTCTGATAGTGCCTTGGTAGCAGACAAAACTCTCAAGGTACTTTTCCTCTTTGTAGCTCTTGGTTTACAATTTTTAAATAGTAAAGATGTTAGTTAGTAACTACCATTTAATTTCCAGGATAGTGAATCTCGTTCAACGTGTGCGAGCACATCTGGTGCTACTCTTGATGTACCTGATAGGTCAAGCTCTGCGGAAAAGGGGGTAACTACAATGTTCATCGCTGTATCTGGTTTCATTGTTCTATTCAAGCTGTCTTACATTCTTTTGTAATAAAAGAGTATTGAACAGTTAACTTCAAACAGGAAAATGTTGAGAAATTGCAAAATTCTGTTGCAAAGAAAGGAAAACAGAGTAAAAAGAAGCTCCGTGGGAGGCTTGACCCTTCAAAAAATTTGTCAGCCGGTACTTCAAAATGTGGGAGAGAGGAGAGTGGTTCGATTGCTGTATCGAAAAAAGCTTCAGTAGATCATTGTAATTGTTTAACAAGGGTTGAGAAGCAGGATTTTTCGCCTCGTGACACCAAGTTTGTAAATAGACACAATGATTCACCTAACAGTGAAGTAGGAAGTTTGGGTGCTTCTCTGAAAGATGCGCCTGATCCTTGTGCTCAGTCTGGTCCGGCTTTAAATAGTGTGGAGAATGATGAAATTGTTTCCAAAGTAGTGAATGTGAATCATTCTGCAAATCCGGATATATGTTCTGCTGCAGTGACACCAGGAGAATCTCACGGAGCAGATTGTGATAGGGATTCTATTATAGTGAAGAGAGAGGAGTCTCATGGTCTTAACAAACATCAAGACTGTTATAAGGATCGTGTTGTCAGCAAAACAGTTCCAAAATCATTCTTATATCGGAAAACTGTGGATGTGAAAAATGAATCTGTCATGAGGCATGAACTAGATAATCTTACTAGGTATAAGGGACCAGTATTTCCATTATGTTATCCATCGTATGAGTGGCCCGCTGCTCCTCTTCGTTTGGCTAGCTTCAACTCGCAACATATTCCTCCTGCTACTGATAGATTGCACTTAGAGGTTGGTCACAACCGGCAAAATCACTATCAACATTCCTTTATAAAGCAAATACATCAAGTGAAGTCTTCCATCGATGGAACTGGTGGCAGGATTATGTCGCGACCACTACCTGCAAGTGTAGATTGGCCTCCCATATTACAGACTTGCAGCTATGATTCCACATTTCTTGCCAGGCAACAAGCTACAGCACAACAAGGTTTTGTTGCTCAATGTCCTAAAAAAAGTGCAGTGAGTAGTGAGGAAGATGGAAATTTTTCTGCAGAGTGCTATGACACATCTGAACAGTTGATCACACAAGAAGTAGTTGATGACTATGATAGCCATTGGGTATCCGAAGAAGAATATGAAGTACATGCTGTCTCTGGCATAGACTATAATCAGTTTTTTGGCGGCGGCGTTATGTATTGGGATCCTTCTGATTATCGAGGTAGTGGCTTCTCTCGCCCTCCCTCACTTAGCTCTGATGACAGTTCTTGGGCTTGGCGTGAAGCCGATATGACCAGAACTGTTGATGACATGGTTGCATTTTCATCATCTTATAATACTAATGGATTAAACTCTCCATCTGCTGCTCCATTTTGTTCCCCTTTTGAATCTATGGCTCCCGTACACCAAGCGATAGGTTATGTTAGGCCAGGTCCGCCAGGAAATGAAGGAAAAATGGTACATAATTCTTCAACTTTGACAGATTTTGAAGCAGAAGAAAGTGTTGCTGGATCGTTAGCAAGTTTAGCTAGTGATAGTGATGCCAAATCTGGAGATTCACTTCCTTACCCAATTCTGAGGCCTATTATAATTCCTAATATGCCCAGGGATAGATCAAGATCTGAGTTCAAGGGTAATCATGATATGAGAAGTCCTCGTGTTCCTCCTAACAGGCGTGAGCATCCTAGAATTAAACGGCCGCCCTCACCTGTAGTGCTCTGTGTCCCACGTGCTCCTCGTCCTCCTCCACCGTCACCTGTAGGAGACTCAAAAAAGCATAGGGGTTTCCCGACAGTTAGATCTGGTAGCTCTAGCCCGAGACAGTGGGGTGTAAGAGGGTGGTTTCATGATGGACCTAATTTTGAGGAATCACATGTACGTGTTGACGGTGCCGAGGTGGTATGGCCATCGTGGGGAAATACTAACTTTTCTTCTCGGCAACTAGCTCAACCTTTACCTGGAGCAATACTGCAGGATCGCCTGATTGCAATCTCCCAATTACCTCATGATCAGGAACATGTATGTGATGTGTCTAGTTTGTACGATTAGTCGCTTTGGAATTTATTTTTCCAATGGTTTTCAGTTGTTTACTATATGTGCATTGCAGCCAGATGTCGCACTTCCCCTGCAACCTCCTGAGTTGTTAAATTGTCCTACCCGAAAGGCATCTCTCCCTCTGATGCAAAACCTTCTTCATGACGAGATTGACGCCTTTTGTAAGCAGGTAATGTAGTTTCACGAGCGTCTCTTATGTTGGCTGGTGAGTGTCTACTTGTTCCTTGTGTTTTATCAAGCATTTATTCACTAATAGTTCTCACATTGTTTGGTTATCTCAAGGTTGCTACTGAGAACTTAACTAGGAGGCCTTACATAAATTGGGCTGTTAAGCGAGTGACACGCTCCCTCCAAGTTCTTTGGCCTCGTTCTAGGACAAATATATTTGGTTCTAATGCATCTGGCTTATCCCTTCCAACAAGCGATGTGGATCTTGTTGTTTGTCTTCCTCCAGTGAGAAACTTGGTGAGCGTTACATACTTACATTGTATTCCCTTTATTTTTTTGGCAGAGACAAATTTTTATGATGCATAAAATTACAATCTGCATTTGTAGGAACCCATAAAAGAAGCTGGAATCTTGGAAGGTCGTAATAGTATAAAAGAGACGTGTTTACAGGNGAAATACTAACTTTTCTTCTCGGCAACTAGCTCAACCTTTACCTGGAGCAATACTGCAGGATCACCTGATTGCAATCTCCCAATTACCTCATGATCAGGAACATGTATGTGATGTGTCTAGTTTGTGCGATTAGTCGCTTTGAAATTTATTTTTCCAATGGTTTCAGTTGTTTACTATATGTGCATTGCAGCCAGATGTCGCACTTCCCCTGCAACCTCCTGAGTTGTTAAATTGTCCTACACGAAAGGCATCTCTCCCTCTGATGCAAAACCTTCTTCATGACGAGATTGACGCCTTTTGTAAGCAGGTAATGTAGTTTCACGAGGGTCTCTTGTTTTGGTTGGTGAGTGTCTACTTGGTCCTATGTGTTTTAGCAAGCATTTATTCACTAATAGTTCTCACATTGTTTGATTATCTCAAGGTTGCTACTGAGAACTTAACTAGGAGGCCTTACATAAATTGGGCTGTTAAGCGAGTGACACGCTCCCTCCAAGTCCTTTGGCCTCGTTCTAGGACAAATATATTTGGTTCTAATGCATCTGGCTTATCTCTTCCAACAAGCGATGTGGATCTTGTTGTTTGTCTTCCTCCAGTGAGAAACTTGGTGAGCGTTACATACTTACATTGTATTCCCTTTATTTTTTTTGGTTGAGACAATTTTTTATGATGCATAAAATTACAATCTGCATTTGTAGGAACC
The DNA here is from genome assembly GCA_001412135.1 of Silene latifolia subsp. alba. Lineage (NCBI taxonomy): Eukaryota > Viridiplantae > Streptophyta > Magnoliopsida > Caryophyllales > Caryophyllaceae > Silene > Silene latifolia. The sequence continues at coordinate 35,347 of LHUT01000732.1, forward strand.
CATAAAAGAAGCTGGAATCTTGGAAGGTCGTAATAGTATAAAAGAGACGTGTTTACAGGTATACTTAATCCAACTGTGGGTGTGTGCTGTACCTGTAATTTTTTTGACTTCAATGTCTACTGATTTTCACCAACACTTTGTTTAGTTACAAGTTGAATTTTTTTTGATTTATGTATAAGAAGTCAAGTGGATCCCTCTACTCCCTCTACTCAATTTCCCTCCTATCCAACTGTGAACATTGAAAAGTGCCCCTCCCTCCGTTCCCTTAATCCAGACAAGGGCTAAGTTTTGTCTAAATTCTGAGCTGTTATAGACTTGTTATATAACTTGAACTTAGTTGCTTCCGAAAATAGAATTAAACTATCTTGTCTCTATCCACAGTTTCCTTACTTTATTATTTTTCATTTTTTCTTGTCTTTCTCAATGTTATCTTCTATCTAAATAGCCAGTGAGCCGTAGCAGACTGATCACGCTGAATGACTCAGCTAAGTGGCCTGACCATGTGTGGGATATTGACATGTTAGGGTCAACCTCCCTCTTGACCATTCCATAAGCAGACCGGTCTGATTCGCAAACGATGTTTAAAACAGGCAGGGGAGGGAAATGAAAACAAAATCAATGAATGGAAAATTGGTCAATTAGTTGCTGTTGTGATGACTGGTACTCAATCTTATTCCTTGCAAGCTCCCCCCAAAGAGAAAATAATTCTTGTAATACAACAAGAAATGGTCATGTCTTGCTACTGTTCATATATTTGATTTGGATGACCTTGTTGAAGAATTGATAACATGTAAATATGTAATCATCATCGTATCATTGGATGTTTTTTCCTGATTACATGTCTCTCTCCAACTTCGTCGCTTTTCTTAAATATCTCTCTTTTTGGAACTCTTTTGTCATACTGCTCTCCATTATATTGCTTTAAAAAATACTATGGTTAATCATATGATGAAGTTGGTAGCTTAACTTGCTTGTAACATAAAGTTGTTGCCTTGTTGGTAACTTCTTGTATCTGATTAGATTCAAATATTGTTGTTTTAGGCTTCCTTGAATGTGAGGGATGCCAAATATTATTATGTGCTGTTGGATTAATTGATGATTGAGTTAATCATTTAGTGGTTTAAGTTCATGCACTATGCAGTTAGCTTTCGCTTTAAAGATCATTTGTGACAGTTCGTGTTGTTTTTGCCTGTCATTCTTCTGCTGCAAAATTTTTCTTATGTTTGTCTTCTGTGTTTCATGACGCTATCATAGTTTTATTACTGCCAATTTGCCTAGTTAAATTGGATTGGTCTGTAATGAGTTTTTCTGTACACCAATTTACAGCATGCTGCTAGGTATCTGGGAAACCAGGAGTGGGTAAAATCTGATTCTTTAAAAACTGTGGAGAATACAGCGGTAAAACCATTTTTCTAGTATTTTATTTGCCGCTCATGTACTTACGTTTTTTTTTTTTTTTTTTTTTTTTTTTACTTTTCTTTTGGTCCTTCTTTTTTTTTTTTTTTTTTTCTTTTTAGTTTCCCATTATCATGTTTTTGGTTGACGTTCCTCATTATTTAGTGTTTCCACCTTTTTTGACCCTTCGTCACACCTTTTCAAGTGAGAAAAAACAATTAGGTAGTGGTCAAAGTTTTAGTCAAAATTATATTGTTACTTAAATGGGAAGAGCAAACGTCTAAACTCCAGTCACAACCGNACAGAATTGGTATATGATTCTGCATGTGATTTATTTAGCTGTCGTGCTTATTCTGGGAACATTCTGAAATCTACTGTTTTATTTCTGAAAGCTGGTTACCGATTTACCCTATGTTAGAATGGAATACTGATGAATTTTAGCTTTCTACCAACGTTATTTAAATTAGTAATGCCAAACAATATGCAAAAATTGCACCGCATCGGTTATAGATGTAAGTTTATGGGCCATTTTTTTTTCTTATTTGAATAAAGAATGTGATATCTTCTATAGTGTAGGTAGCATATGTCGTTTTTTGAAGAAATCAAAGCCCTTTTAATCAATCGGCTTTTTGCCACTGTCAATTACGTTGATATATAGCTGGAAAAGCAGTTACATCTCTCCCAGGTATTTAGTGATAGTTTACCCGCTGCGTGTGTTATGCAGGTGAAACAGCTCACTGACCAGTTTCCTGCAGCTGTTCCACTCGCTTTGGTTCTAAAGCAGTTCTTAGCAGATCGCAGCCTTGATCAGTCATATTCTGGGGGTTTGAGTTCTTACTGCTTGGTAAAGTCTCGGCTATTCATAATTGCTGTCATAAGAACTTGCTGTTATTGCTCTTTTGTTGTTACAAGCTTTTTCTAGTGTACCCTTATTCTGTCTTTCTTCCACCCACAGGCCACAGTCCCACACTCCCTTTATCCTATTGTAGTCGATTTTTTGCCTCAGTTCTCATTAGCAGTCTACGGATTCATGTTTTTTGTTAGTGTTTAAGGCCTCTTTCACCCTTGTTTTTCATCTCATTATTGCTGCTGCAATAGATGTGGCAAATAGTTTTCACCGTCATCCTCTGAATATTGACCGGCTTCCACTGTACATTGTGAGGTCACCAAAGCTGCATTTGCTCTGTCTGCCAGTTTTGGTGGCTAACCAGACTCTTAAGATCAATTTACATTAAGTTCTGGAGAGAAGCTACCTGTTGGTGCTTATAGTTTCACATGAAAAGCAAGATAGAGTCAGCTGTCCATTGGCTTTACATGAAAAGCAAGATAGAGTCAGCTGTCCATTGGTTTTACATGAAAATCAAAATAGTGTGAGTTGTCCATTGGTTTTAAGTTACTCTTAGTTCCTTTAGTCTCCTGTAGTAGGTATTAGAAACATATCATCGTTCTTTTTTCATGATTCATAGTAAGTGGAGCAAGAACAACATAGAATATCTATATGGCAGCAGCAAGTGTCACTGGAATACAATAGCTGTTTGTAATTGTGCTTCTACAGTAACTAAATTGGAAGTATGGAACAATCTTAAAAAAATTCATCTTATGCACAGTTTGTTGCATTTGCATGATGTGATTCTACTTTAACCATATTGTGCTTGTACTTTATAACTAAATTGGCACAGTCAAAATTCATCATCTTATGTAACATATTTGTACATTCTCTTGATGTGATGATAATAAAAAAATATGAATATTTGAGTATGCCGTGGCATTTATAGTTAAAAGGGTGCCATATTAAACACACTTTTGGGTTATGATACTCACCCCCCCTATCGTTTCCTCTGTATTTTGTCATAGGTGCTGCTGATAACACGGTTCCTCCAACACGAACATCATCTTGGCCGGCCTATTAACCAAGTATTACTCGAATGAATCTACTTTTGCTTCAGTTTGTGTATTTTTTTTTTGGCTGTTTGTGGTTGGTTTCAAGGGGTGAGGTGGGTGGGAGAAACAAGCTTTACTGTAGAATTTCCTTCTGAACTTTCTACGATGGATTTGGAAAATGAATTCTCAGCAAGTTGGTGTTAGCCCAAGTCCGACTGTCTGAGAAAGAAATGCTTGTTAGATGTAACATATGTACGTACACCTGTTGACTGTTGTTTGGGACACTTTGGTCATCATACATAACATCTATTTCTTTGGTTGCCTGTGGTGGTGGTCTGATTGATGTGGAAAAATGTGATGCATCTTGCTGAGGTTCCTGAACATGTGAAGGAAGTCTGTTATCAAATGAGACAAGACGGATAAACTTGCTAGCTTTCTATTTTAAAGTTAAATAGTTTTGATGAAATGTGACTGGGTATATCTTGGAAGGTATTCCTGGGAAGTCAAGAGGTGTTTCTGGTTTGGCCATGTGCTTTCTGTNCTGTTATCAAATGAGACAAGACGGATAAACTTGCTAGCTTTCTATTTTAAAGTTAAATAGTTTTGATGAAATGTGACTGGGTATATCTTGGAAGGTATTCCTGGGAAATCAAGAGGTGTTTCTGGTTTGGCCATGTGCTTTCTGTCTATCTTCACCGATTCCGAAGTCCCTTGAAAATTGCATGTGATGATATTCAGATCAGTTGGTGGAATCCAACTGTGTTATGTGGTACGCTATGTTACTCGTACTTGGATACAAGTTTATATCCGAGTGTCAGACCCGTCACCAGTCAATTTTTGAGATCCTGATACCCTATCAAGAATTGAAGACATGGGGTACTGGAACATGTTTTTGTAACAAAAATGTAATCAGAAGTTATATATTTAAAATACTTAAATGAAATAGTTAGATGTTCGTGATATTAAAGCTAATATTGTTAAAAATTAAAATCATGCTAAATGCATCATGAACCATTTGTTCCTAGATTTTGTCTCATACGACTATACGAGTCGCTTTTTTGTTTTTGGTAGAAGTGTCATATTAATAAGAACCACATACATATCCCATACCAATATCCTGAGTGTAGAGTCGATTACTGTCGAACAAGGGGTATGGCAACAGAGTGAAAAATCGAAGTACCTTAGGCGGTATGAACCTTTGGTAAAGTTAATAGCATTGATGAGGGTGTCAGAGTATATGAGTGTCCCTCTGTTGTGAATAAGTAAATGGCATTTGAAATGGTCGGTACTTGCAAGTAGGAACAAGTAGATGTAACATAGGTAACTTTTGGTGAAATCAATAGCATTGATGAGGATATGAGAATGGATGAGTAGCTCTCTGTTGTGGCATTTGAAACGGTTTTGGTACTTGCAAGTAGAGATAATGACTTCATTGAAAGGTGTATGAACTGAGAAGCTGTGTGTTTGTGTTGAGAATTTTAGTTTATTTTTGTACTGATTTATTGACATGGGAATAACTCTTTTGCAGAATCTTGGAAACCTTTTCATGGATTTTCTTTACTTTTTTGGGTGAGTTGAAGGAATTTATCCATTCTGTTTATCTTACATTCTGGTGAACTAGATGTGTATACATCTTGATGCTTATGTATTATACATGCCTAAATAAATGAATCCAGGAATGTCTTCGATCCTCGACAAATGCGGATCTCAATACAAGGGAGTGGGTTATATATAAATAGAGAAAGAGGATATAGGTAATTATTGTTCAGTCAGTAGATATGTGTTTTGATAATATCTACCGACTGCTTGATTGCTATCTTGTCTGATGTTACTTGTCGTTCTAACTGCAGCATTGATCCAATTTATATCGATGATCCTCTCTTTCCAACAAATAACGTGGGGAGAAATTGCTTTCGGATACATCAGTGTATAAAGGTGAGGCTCTTTTGATTGCATAATGTAAGCTGAATCAATCTGGAATCACTTTTAATTCCCTCAATTTATTGATTTAAATCATAAAAGCATTCTGGTGTCTTGCCAAGCCCTCGAGAACCTGTTGCTTAATATCTTGGATCTATTTATCTTTATTTGTGAAACAGGTAGCAAATAATGTTTCTTATTCAGGCATAGATGCTTTTTTCTGATATTTGTTTCCCAGAATGGCATTGCTTTGTTCTTTTATGGGAGATAGCACAGGAATGGGTAGAATGAGGGGAAGGGAGAGAGCGATGGAGAGGAAGAAACGAGACGCTTGATTTTCTTGGAAATTTGTCAAAAGCTAAACCATACTTTTGAGTTTCCTAATTCCCCTAGAATATTCTGCTTTGATATATTTTTGTTTTTATTGAGGGACGGTTATGGTTGTGGAACTTATTAAAGGGCAGTTGTGCCATGTCATATATACTCCTATCCTGGTTAAACCTTAACAAGCATGTACAATTCTGTAAAAAATAAAAACAAGTATTCAAATTTTGGAATTGGACATACGACAATAATATTCATATCATGCAATCAAGAGGTTGGAGGGACCTCATTATGCTCAATCCTGATTCTCAGAAATCATATACGTGTTATTCAAATGAACTACTGATAATGAGGCTGCTACTGGTGAAAATTGGAGTGTCACTCGTCGTCTATATGCTCCACCCTTTTTCAATAATGAAATGATATTCAGTGCGTAGGTTTTTGATATATTGTGAAATTGCAAAGTAGCCTCTGATAATGAGGCTGCATGAAGCAGTTTTTGGTGAAGGACATGGATGCGTCAGTTATATACTAGATTTGAAGTCATAATGACCGAATTTTTTGGTCCAAGCGATTTGCGTGGGTGCCTAAATAATGACTATGATTATGATATTGTTAGCTTTGAGCAATCATGTAATACAGTTTAATTATTCTGGTATATCCAGGCATTTGCAGATGCTTATTCCATATTGGAAAGTGAACTTTCTTGCCTTGGTGTCGCGGTTGATGAGAACACAACACCACAGCACCGACTTCTTCAAAAGATCATACCTAGTCTAAGTCTTCCATGATGAGTCATGGCCTCTTATACATTGCCACATTTCTTGCTGGTATGCTGAACTCTTATTTATTACTTTCACATGTTATAACAAGTATCTGTATAATAATCTAATTCAAGCATCTTAATTCTGTACTTTTGTTTGTTTAATTCTTTTTTGCACCTCTGACTTTGATTGTGATGAATTCCACAGGTTGATTGCTTAATTGACTCTTCAACACATCTCTCTGATATTTCTTGGTTACATTTAATAAATTATTCTGCAAACGGGGAAATGTCAGTTGTTAGCTATGAAAGCAAATTGCTCAAATTGCTCTTATTATGTTATTTGATGTTGATTGGATGCTCATTGGTGACTGGCTAGTATCTCGTATCATCTGGGTCCTTCAGTAAATGAGAGGATATTACACAGTTCTGTATCTGCATCCTGCAATATGCTCCTGAAGTCCTGATGGGTATCTTGACCCATGGTATGCAGTTTTCTACTGATCTATGTATCTGATACTGAGTGAGAAGCCGCTAGATGTCTAGAACACATGTTGGCTCCATTGAAAAATTTGCAATCCGACCTACTTAAAACCCTAACATGTGCAAAAGACTGTACATATGATACCTGTACTGCTTTTCTCACCGTTATCTCTCCTTTGACTCCCTCAGTCCCTCTCCCTGATTTCTCAACTACAGTCTAAATTTAAACATTGCTTCTGGGTTTGGGTCTTTTCCAACCTTTTTTGTTTTTGTTTTTGTTTTATATGTCAACTGACATTGATG
>LHUT01000734.1:0-18393 GCA_001412135.1 Silene latifolia subsp. alba
ATTGACAACGGTTATTAAACAACAACCGTTGTCAAATAAGTTTTAACAACGGTTGTAAAACAACAACCGTTGTCAAATAAGTTTTAACAACGGGTTTCAAAAGTAACCGTTGTGATTACTTTACACTAACTTTGCGTCAATTTTGCGCCAAATTATTAACCACGGTTGTGCATGTGTTACCCGTTGTTAAAACTTATAACAACGGTTTTTATAACCATACCCGTTTTAATTCATTTTAGTAAAATTCGCGCCATACATTCTACAACGTCTATTGTGATTTTCGTGAATAATCGTTGTTAAAGGGGCGTTGTAGTTGCCTGGATTTGTAGTAGTGGAAGCTAAGTGGTGTGACACACACAATGAGACACCAAATGGGACAGAGGATCTTCATTGTTCATTTACACCATATAAGTTATTCATTTTAACTATTATTTTATTGATTCCTCGTCTCCTTCTTGTGAATGATTTATGCCTTCTAAAGTAACTTCTATTAACTTCTCACAAAAACACAACAAACTAAAAAAAGTGAAAAAAAGAGAAAAATAGGACAGAATAATTTTCTTAAAGAATATTGATGTGAAAGATCATCTCACACGAGAAATCTGTAAATTCGGCAATTTGAGATATGGTGGAACACGATTCTATCATGGTTATGGACTTATGGTGGAATAAAAGTGGAAAAATTTTATGCAGTTGGCTTATTCGGGACCAAAAGATCATTCTCATTATAGTTGCATATGGAATATAGCAAAGGATAAAGTTAGAAATACATCCTAAACAAACCCGTGATTTTATGGGTTATAAAACTAGTTATAACTTAAAGGTTTTTTTTTTGTCAAACACCACCTTTAAAAAAATAATATTTTCAAACATGACCTTTAAAAAAAAAAGTTTATCAAATACAACTTTTAATAAAAGTTTTTTTGTCAAATACGACTTTTTGGCCATATTTTGACAACTTCCTGACCACTTGCAATGAGGTGACTTTGAGTCTATATTTAAGATAGCAAACGAGGTCAGTTTGAGGTGTTTTTGGACTCGTTGAAAAGATGGGAGTACATGCTTTCCAGGGGTTGTTAACACGGTGATCAAAGGTGGCCTTATATGGGGTCGATTGGTGCGTAAAGTAAGGCTGGTCAGAGAAAGAGGGATGTAAGTCTGGGTTTACAGCGCAGCGTTTGGTCAGGGGTTTTTCGTGGGTCTTTTAATAGGGTTATGATGTTTTGTTTGGTCTGAAATTTGTTTTGTAGGTTGAGAGGAGTGCAAGATATGTCGTAGTTGTGTTGTTTGTTGTTTACAAGTGGTGGTTCGAGGGGAGTGAATTGACCCACGAAAAAATCCTACTTTAACTTACATCAATCCTCTATGACCAGCCTTACTTTACACACCAATCTAACCCACAAAAGGCCATCTTTGACCACCGTGTTGACAATCGTTGGAAAACCTGTACTCCCACCCTTCCAACGAGAGCAAGAACACCTTAAACCAACCTCGTTTGCTATCTCAAATATAGGCTGGAAGTCACCTCATTGCAAGTGGTTAAACTTTGGCCAAAATGTCGTGTTTGACAAAAAAAAAATTACTCCCTCCAATTTCATTTATTGTTCCTCTTTCCCTTTCCATCTAATTTTGTTATTGTTCCCTCTTTTTATTTTTTGGACAACTTTGTGTGGTGCAAAATCAATTTGATGTGGGCTATGTGTATTGTTTGGTCTAAATTGATTCCTTTATTTCTTATGCCAAAAAGAGAGGGGAACAATAAATGAAATTTGAGGGAGTATTAAAGGTTGTGTTTCACAAACATTTTTTTAAAATATGGTATTTAAAAATATGTTTTTTTTTATAAAGGTTGTGTTTGACAAAAAAAAAAAACCTAAATTAAATCACTCACTTTCACATAGCTTTTGCACAAATGACATCCACGATCTATGACTCCATGGATGGACTTAGTGGACACCACATACATTGGACAATAAGAATTTCACATATTATTCTTAGCCTCTTAGGTGTACATAAGATTAATATTCCGAACAAATGCTTGCAAACATCTTAGGTGTACATAAAATTAACTTTTGCCTATATGAGTTGATTCAATCGGTCTATGGGTAAGTAAATTTCTGGCTAAAGTTAGAGTGATTCACCTAATATAACTATATAGGCGGTTTTTCGGTGATCATAATTGTCTTAAGGTTTACATGATACACATCTGATCAAAAGATAACGGACGTGGATTCTCTTATCATATTTTAAAAAAATCATTTCAGAAGAAATTTTTTTGTTGAAGTCCAAGAGACAAAGGTCATCTTCACAAGATAACCAAACATATTGGCTATTTGCAAACAAAAGGACATTATTCATTAGACATACATATCACTCCAGCAAACTTAGAACTCTTAATACCAAATCCATGAATAATTTCATTAAAATAAAACAACCACCACATCATATTTTCGTATTAAATCAATTGAAAATTTCCTTTTGGATAAGATTACAACCGTATAATAATTTTAAATATTTCATGTAACATCACCTATAATAATTGTTCCCTTTATATTTGCTTACACCCCCTGAACATTTGATGAAAAATCAAGGTGCTCCTGTTCCATTGGATTCAGGACACTTTGATTTCTTTTTTCGATTCTATCTACCTCAATTTTCCTCTTTTTTGGTCACCCATTTTTTACTAAAATGGGTTATCATTGAGTTGGGTACATCTGAACCTCCTTAAATTAAACCCTACTTGTTGACTTATTGTCGTCCAGTTTTGGGTTTTTGTTAAGTTATAATGGAAGGGAAAGTCTTATTTGGCAAGTATGAGCTAGGAAAGCTCCTAGGGAAGGGCAATTTCGGAAAAGTATACAAGTCAAGGCATATTTCAACCGGCGAAACGGTGGCAATCAAAACAATCAGCAAGGATGAAGTGAAGAAACAGGGGATGTCGGAGCAAGTCAAGAGGGAAATCTCGGTTATGCCCTTAGTCAAACATCCCTACATTGTTGACCTAAAAGAAGTCATGGCAACTAAAACAACCATATACTTGGTCATGGAGTATGTTGGAGGTGGTGACTTGTACACCAAGGTATTACATGGAGGAAAGCTGGAAGAAAACTTGGCTAGGAAGTTATTCCAACAACTCATCACAGCAGTCGAGTTTTGTCATAGTCGGGGTGTATGTCACCGTGACCTTAAACTGGAAAATATTTTATTAGACTCCAGTGGAGAAAATCTAAAGTTGGCTGATTTTGGGTTGGCAACGTTACCAGGAGGAGACCGCGACAAGTCTGATACACTTTTGTACACTCCTTGTGGTGCATTTGCTTATATGGCTCCGGAAATTGTAAAAGGTGAAGGGTATGATGGGAAAAAATCGGATATTTGGTCATGTGGGGTCATTTTATTTGCATTGATTGCTGGTTATCCTCCATTTCAAGATGAAAATCGGATGAGAATGATGTGGAAAATTCGAGTTGGTAAGTACGAATTTCCATCGGATTTTCCTAAGGATATTAAGGGATTGGTACATAAGATGTTAATGCCGAAACCAAGTGAAAGAATTACAATGTTTGAAATAATTAGTACAACTTGGTTTACAAAAGGGTATCATCATCCCTATGGTTCAAGTCAATTGGAGGGTTCAAGGTGTTCGATTTCAAGTGTTTCTTTCAATGCATTTGATTTTATACAATTGATGGCTTCAGGGTTGGATTTATCGAGTTTGTTTGAGACGAAAAAGAGGAGATTAGGTACGACATTTGTGACGAATTGTTCAACAATGAGTCTTGTGAATAAGGTGGAGGATTTGGCTAAGGGTTTGAATTATAATGTGTGTAAGGAGAAAGGGGTAGTGAGGATTGTATTGAGAGGGGAAGAGGTGGGTAGGAAGGGTAAGATGGTCATTTCAGTGCGAGTGTTTGATGTGTCACCGGAGATTAAGGTGGTTGAGTTTTCGAGGTGGTCCGGGGATTGTGTCGAGTATGTGAGGTTGATGGAGGAAGAGGTAAGGCCGGCAATGGAGGATGTTGTTTGGAAATGGCAAGGTGATTGGTATAATAATAATAATGGGAAGGGTAGTAGTGGTGGGAGTGTCACTAAACGTTGTTTTGGCTTGTCTGACTGAATTCTTGTAAATGTTTGCTGTACAATTTTGCATTTGAGGAATTTATTCAATACAAAGTCATTTTAATTATAATATATACTATATGTTATAAATTGTTGGTTTATATTGTTGGTTTACAACATAAGTGAATTTCGAACTTTTTATTATGGGGTTAATTATTCCTTTCGTTTCAATCATAAAAAAAGGTAAACAACTTATCAAGACTGAAATTAACAACATTTGCCGTAAATAACTTAGGATAATCTACATGGACCCTACTCATTGAGTGAGTTGTACGATAAGATAGATATTTCCAAAGGACTTGAGAATATTATTTTATTGATAAAAAATAATTGGAGACAATATAAATGTAATGTGGCACATGAAATCAGACTATGAGGGAATATTATTTGATTGATAAACTTAATTGGAGACATTATAAATGTAATGTAATCAGACACATATATATATATATATATAGGGACCAAAACGATAAAGGGTAAATACAATGAAGAATCTAGCAACATACATACTCCACCCTTCTTACTATGCTATACATTTTCCTATGCACTAACGAGTAACAATTAACAATCGAACATATACAGGTGGAGCATGGCATCAGCTATTTACACAACTATATCATTTCACCCAACGACGGGTTTCAGAACTGTCGGGAGAGGGCCGGGGGCTGCTGAATAGTCAAACGACCTGAGGTCGATGATTCCAAAAAAGCAAAACGGAGGTCAATGATTCAAACCATGGTCCCTCTTATCTAATACACCAAGATCGTCCACTGATATTCTCGGGCCTCCGATATTCCGTGGGGAAGGAACATGCTTGTCAGAGTCTTTCAAGCGAGAACCCGTCTTCAGTTTCTCATTCTCGGCAGCTTCCTTCTCAGCCCTTTTCTTTTCAAGCTCTATCTGTTTACAGTTTTCTTCATGAGCTCGAATGAACATCCTTACAAAGTTTAGTAACGTAGCCACCACTGCAGCCAAAAAACAGTTTTCAAGTGATTAAAGATATAGGAAAAAGTATGCTTTTGAGGACGTACAAGAATCCACTTCACTAAATAAAAAACAATCGAGAGTTTGCAGTATGTTAGGAAAGGACAATGACGCTGACCCCCGAAAACAGCAGAATCTAGCTACTTAGAACTTGATATTCTACCTTAAGTCTTGACAAAGAGGAACAAATTGACTGTAATTGCCGCCCAAAAACTAATATCAACCCTTTATTGAAATGATGGGGGTAAACTAAACGTCTTTCGGAGTACACAAAACGGCAAATCAAATTAGGTAGTCAATCATTAATAACAACAGGTCAACAGCATTACCCCGTGCCTTACAAGACTGCTGCCCGTAGTCAAGTAAAGGGGGTCAGACAGTTAGGTTGCTTACGGATAACTCATATGTCATGACTTGCAATGACCGACTGGTACTTCAATTCAAAATGCCAGAATTGTATACAATTTGATTTATACCAGCATATTGAAATAATTACTAAAAATTGTCGAACACCATGTGCAATATGAAAACACAATCTTATTTTAAACTGTCCTGTGATAAACTTCATACTGTCCTGAAGGGCCCATAAATGAGAATGACTATTGACTAGTACCTTGTTCAAATGGACACTTCGCTGGATCTTCACCGAAATACATTGCCAAAGCATCTGCATTTCTACCCTGAAAAAATGCAACCAGATGGCACATTACAAAAAATTGCCAATCACGTCGATGATGAATATTACACAAATTTTGGAACGAATTCTTTTTGAATTTATCAGCTGATCCAGTTGTCAATGATATTTGCGGTTGAGGATTACTACAAGAATTTCATTCACTCCTTTTTGTCATAGTAGCTACTTGCTCTCAATAATTTTAAAAGAGAAAAGAATGTTATCAATAATAGATAAACATACCACGACTGCATATAAGGAAGCCAAAGCCCTTACTTCACCTTCCGCAAAAGCAAGGAACTCCTTCAAAGTCTAATCATGATCAAGAAGAAAAGCACTTCGTCAGAATGGTGGAAAAAAAATAAATAGATTATATATTTGAAGCTAAACGAAAAATCCTCAAAAAAGGGATGTGCGCAGAGTGTCGACTATAATGATAGAGGCGTATGTGTAACAAAGATATCAGACATCACACTTGACTTGTGACAAATCATAGGTATCAATAATATGTGTCTCCCTAATTAGCATTGCAGCTAATGCATCACTATGCCAGAACTTAAATAATAGATAAAGGAAGCTCTCTTGCCTCAGATTCAGGCTCCATGAGTAACACTATGCTTTACATTTGTGATGAAATAAAGCAAAATGTCACACTAAACCCTTGACAATTCTTATGGGCCATCTCCCCGTGTTTTAAACACAGGTGTACGGATGTACGGTTGCCCATGTGTGAGCCCTGCACCCCTTACGTTGTCATAGGCGGGGAATCTTGAAGGCATTGGAGTAATATTGTTTGAGTAGAGTTGTGACCTTTTAAAGATGATTTTTTTACAAACAATTTTTTTGCAAATATGTGCTTGATTAAACAACCAAAAAAAGGAAGATAATGGTATTTCTGTGGGGAATCTTTGGCTCCCCTCATAGGGGTAGAAAGTACTGTGTCAACTTCTTCAACACTCCTCTAATCACTCTTCAATGTCGAAGCTGTATGGAGTATAATTTTTGTACATGCATATATTTTCAGAAGGTTTTTGTTGAGTGAGTTATTCTGGTATGCCACGTAAAATGCAAAGCAAACATGACACTTGTCACATAAACTTGCCTTTTCATTCATTCTTATATATTTAAACAAGCTGCAATCAGCAGGTAAAAAAAAGAGGGGTACAAGTTCATTTTACTCGAGTTTAACTACAAAAACTTCTACGGAACGGTTTTACACGTCAGACCAATACAACAGTGTGATAATTACATAGGTTATAGGTATGTAAGATCGTCTCAAACAAGATTCGCAGTAGTTATATGCAGAACCGCAATCATGGAGGTCGCCAAGTAATTCTAAAAAGACAACTGAGGGAAGGGCAGAGGAGAGTGGAGGAGATAAGATACTATACCTTACAAAACGCTTCTGAAACAGGGCCATCATTTCCTGAAGCAGTCAGCTCCTGAACAACCTTTTCGATCCCTTTGCTTATTGCTTGCATTTCTTCAGCCAAGAACTTCAGTTGTATCTGCAAAGCATGGTACTTCATGAATTGTAGTGAAGCTGTTTGAAAAGATAATATATTTGATTTCAATTTTGCAATCATCAGGCTATTTTAGAATACGTTAATCTATATTTCAAAAAAAAAAAAAAGAATACGTTAATCTAGATTTCAATCTGCTAGTCCAAGGGACCGAGAGTCCTTGGTTCCCAGTAATCTCTAACATGGTCATGAGGACTCATGTCTGGGACACAAGGGAATTTTTCCAAACATTATTAGTGTAAAATACCCGTTAGATTATGATATAGACATTAAACAGTAAACTAATGGATAAACACCAGGACAATCACAAAACCAGAGAATCAATGCACAGTGACCATGGTTACCGAATTCGCTATGAATACGTGTCCTTACCAATTCGCGACTCGCTCTTATAGAATGTGTGTGATATATATTTTCAGTAAGCAACATAATAGAATTCGCTTTTAACAGTTCGCGATTCGTAGGGCACCGAGCGAATTCGGTAACCATAACCATGATGCACACCCTATGTTGAATCCAAACATAAAATCATCTTCTATCGGTACCTGTTGTTCTGAATTATATTAAAATTTGTTTATGGAGATAGCTCCATGGACACCCTATGTTGAATCCAAACATAAAATCATCTTCTATCGGTAATACTTCCCTGTTGTTCTGAATTATATTAAAATTTGTTTATGGAGATAGCTCCATGGAAACATTCAATACCTTTGTTGAGCCCTCCAAACTAGTCAAGTCTTTAGGAAACTCTAAGAGTTCGGGTAGCTTTTCAGCAAGAACCTGTAGTTTAGCAAGTAGAGTATTAGTAACTTGCAAGATAATTGGCAGTAAGAAAAGAGAGGGGAAAAACATGTTTATATTAACACCAACGTGGAGTAGGGGGTATCTGACGTACGCAACATTTCCCTTGCAATATCAATGAGTCAATGAGACAGATTCCAAGAGAATATAAGGGAATAACCAATTTTTAGACCGTAATTTCTAACCTGTTTTGCTTCATAGTACTATGATGTAAAATATAAGCAATAGAGACACAGGAGAAGGAAAATTTTATATTTGCACACCAAAAGTAATTGAGGTAACATTACCTTGCACAGATAATGCATGAGAGTCATCTTGCTGTTCCGCGCACGGGTATCTGTGAGTTTAAGAAGGCTATCCAGTCGAAAGCCTACAGCAGAACCTATAGGAACGAAGCGAAAAGTGAAATCATGAGAACGAGAAAAGACAGCATGATATGCCTGTAAGTCGTGTAAAATGCTTTTCAGGAAATACAATAGAGTTTTTAGTCACCTCGAGCAGTCCCTTGGTTTAATGCATTGCCCAAAGACAGAATTGTTTGCATAACTCTTTTCAGCTTCACTGAAGTTCTGATCTGAAAATGAAAGCGGGAGCCCAATCATGAGATTTTTCGAATAGATGCATCAAAACTCATGTCTTTGCCAAGCCCTAAACCCGGCCCGCATGAACGTCTCTAATTCAAAAGCAAAATTAGAGAAAGAAAACCAAGTATAGTAGAGAAAACTTGCCTCCTCTGATATCGAATTCACTGTCTGTAAATCTTTCCGGAGATCACACAACTAGAATACAGAAAAAGGGAGGAAAAAATTAAACACATTAACATATGCCCACAGAAGCGCACAAACCAACGGATGACCAAGAGATATAAATCACTAACCTGAGAATTAAACTGCATTTTAAATGAAAAAACTCTTAGCTTTGATTCAACTCGTGGAACTTTCATCAACTCTAAGAAGAACTGTACCAAAATCATTGAAAAATGCAACCATCAGATATAACTATCTGTAATAGTTGCAGCATGAAAATAACCAAACGGCAATATAACATTATAATTATGCCATCTCTTTAACAAAATGCAAGTTCATCTTGAAATTAAGTATCAACTACTCCCTCTGTCCATGAATAAACTTCCTTGTTTGTTTTGCACAAAATTGAGAAAAATAGTAAGATGTAGATGAAGATACAAATTTAAAAAATGTGGGGTCACAAACTGTAATGAATACAAACAACAGAAAAAAAAAATTAATAAACCCATGCAATAGACTATTCATGGACAACCTGAAACGGAAACTAGGAAGTTTGTTCGTGAACAAAGGGACTACGATATTGTTATAATCTTAAGAATTGGTTGTGTGTTACAGTATGCCAGAAAACGTTTTACAGAACAGACAATTTCAAGATAGAACAGAAATTTTGCATATACAGGATGAATAAAGAAATTTACAAACCTTTTCACATTTTCCAAGATTCTCCTTATCACCCTTGTATCCCTGACCAAATAAATTTAATGAACAAGGATATGATGGAAGATAAAACAGTCAGAAAATGGCAAACAAAGAATAGTACAAAAAAAATATTTCTTATGGTGAAAGTTCTGCATGACTCCAAAGCAAAGATGTCTCTGTCAAATCTATTACCTTTAATAACTCCATCTCTTCCTTTGTTGGCGAAAATTTTATTAGGTTGTCAACTTGATCAACATCCAAAGCTGAATCATCTAAAGCAAGTACGGCATTCTGTATCAAGGTTACATGAATAAATTAAAAAGGCAGAGCCTTTAAGAAATGTTTCTAATACCACAACATTTCTTATAACTTATAAGTACTAATCAGCAAGTACAGTATTGTCATATACTTCTAGAAGTTTAACCGGCCCTAGTTGAGGTTCATCATCAAAGCATAAATAAATTTTTAAAAAAAAAGTTCAAAGTTGCAAACAGTGTGATGAAGTTACCATTAGATCAGGCAGTGGAATTTTGACCTTCGAAAGCATTATTTCACAATTGTATGCTCGCCTTAGCTCAATCTGCAATGAAGTCATGCAAAAGGATCAGATAAGGCATGCAAACATATTAACATGGTACTTGTATAAACACCTGGCAATAAAAAGCTAGTAATGAAAAGACGGATACTAGGGGGACAATCGAAAGAGAATTTATCTGCTAAGGCACACAATTTTTTATTGCACAATGAATCACTTGATAGGAATTAGGAACTCTTAACGACAACACCCTCCAAATGCCTTTTTTTCCATTTTTGCTACAGTGGTTATACAATTCAAAGGAATCTCATTATTGAGTAAGAAGCTCTAAAATTACACCAAGAATAAGCCAAAGAAGAATGGGCATACGTGGGAATCTACCAGAAATAAGACGATAATACCTAATAATGGGCAAAAAGAACATTAAATTTATTTACAATGTTACTGGATGAGCAAACTTTTTTTGATGTCTAGGGAGCCCATGGGGGCAATTTGATGTTGGCAGATTTTGAACCAAGGCCATGAGTACCTGACTACCCGCAATTAAAGCGCATGCTCAACATTACATCAAAACCTTAGTCTTAAACAAATTGGGAGTTATGATACTCAAACCTGAGTAAACTATTACCAGCTGAACTTTATCCTTTTTAGGCCCTGCAGCCCTACGGCTTGGTTTGCCATCTACGCCCCCATTCTCTGAATTTGGAACGGATGCTGCAAAGAGATTCTCAAGTTCTGACAAATCAAATTCCGGAGCTCTAGAAAAATAATAAGAAAATGGAGAAAAGTGAAAACCTCGGTCAGTTAAGGAACTAAATGGTAAAAACATCAGATATGCGAGCTTGGGACAAGCACTTACTTAGAAGCCTCATCACTTTTTTGAGCCTCTGCCCATAAGCTACCCGTCATAACCCTTGTTAACTTCAACCAATGATATGGCTTCAGATTAGCCTTTTTGGACTGCCCCTGGGTCCTTAGTGTAAGGCGAGATGAGGTCCGTCCTTTTGCACCTGGAGGTCCAGGGGGTGGTGGGACAGGTCCATTAGTACCAGAAGCTTGAGGCTGGGCAGAACTATTAGTTTTAGGCAAACCTTTGCCAAAAGGTGCGGGCGGAGGTGGCACGGGTGGAGCTTTACTGGAGTTTGACAGTCCAATTTCTTTAGATACAACTTTAGGAGGTGGCGGCGGAGGAGGCACTGATGTTGATAAACCATTACTTGAAGAAGAAACTGATGATTTTGGAGGTGGTGGCGGAGTGGGGGGAGGAGCAAGAGTAGTTGTACTAGGAGTGAAAGGAGGAGGAGGAGGAGGAGGAGGAGGTGGCGGCGCTGTCAAAAAGTTCTTAGCATCAAAAGATGAAGACTGATTCAAAGCAGGGAGAGGGGGAGGGGGTGGCGGAGGAGGAGGCGAAAGAGGAGGCTTTGATATTATGATACTGTTATTAAGAGAAGGAGATTGTTCAAAAGAGGGAGGAAGTGGAGGAGGAGGTGGTGGAAGTGGGGCTGACAAATTGATCTCTGAATAGGAAGACGGAGACCTGGTAAAAGAGGGAGGAGGAGGTGGTGGTGGTGGCGGCGATGGGCCTGATAAAGTGGTCTCTGAAATCGAAGCTGGAGACTTAGTAAAAGAGAGAGGAGGAGGAGGTGGTGGTGGTGGTGGTGGTGGTGACACTGATAATGTGTTCCCGTCACTTGAAAATCCCAATGGAGGGGGAGGAGGGGGAGGAGGTAACATCTGTAATTTTGAATCAGAGGCAGAGTGTAGTGGCACTGAGAATATGTTCCCGTCACTTGAAAATCTCAATGGAGGGGGAGGAGGGGGAGGGGGTGGGGGAGGAGTCATCTGTAATTTTGAATCAGAGGCAGAGGATGAACGAGGATGTGGTGGAGGTGGTGGAGGAGGAGGAGGAGGAAGAGGTGGTGGCGGTTTTTGGTCTAACATAGGAGGCTCCATACCCAGTGATCCTTCATGTCCAGTTGGCAGAGGAAGTACAGGCGGCGGAAGAGATAGTTGTTGAGGCAGTGCACAAGATAAGAGTTCATCCTCAGCAAGTTTAGGCACTTCAAGAGCACAAAAGACTGAAGAATCGGGTATAATCTGTGCTTGAGTAGTTTGCTGAAGTGGAAGAGTATCTGCTGACTGAATCCTACTTGGCATTATATCTGTGCCAAGAGAAGGTCCAGCCAAAGGTCTTGATTGGTTTTCCAGGTTCACAAGATTGGAAGTTATTATATTTTCTGAGACTTCTGAAATTTCTTGACTAGAAGTTTCCAGGACAAAATCTGACGAACTTTCTTCATGATTGCTAGGCAGGAATGTCTCTAAAAATTGATCAGTTTGCTTCTCTTTAACCTTTGATAGAGACATCTTTAAAGTATCTTCTGAGGAATGCGCCATTGGTTTTTCCTCGAGCTTTCCAGGGCTAGAATCTTCAAAACTATCTGATTTACTTTCTCGACGAGAAACCATCTCCAATTTTTCTTTGAGTGCGGTTGATGAAGATAATTTCTGAAGGACATTTAGTGCTACATCAGTATTCGTGTCAGTCCAATCCACATTGCTGAACATCTCTTGCACCCTGGCAAATGCTTCAACAGGTAGACCTTCTTTCTCTTCAATAGCAGGCACATCAACTGCAGCATCGGAGGCAACTGAGTCCATCTCTGAAAAAAGGACCTTCAAGCAGAAAAAAAAATCAAAACGCAATATTCGAAGACAACAAACAAACAAATGAAATTATTTTCTATACTATACCCTATTTTATCAAATCTACCATATACCTGTCGTTTTTCAAAATTATCTACCATACCCCTAAACTTCATGAATGTTTCACTTAAGTAAGTACTATAATTCAGGTTCTTATCCAATTAAGTTTTTACATTAAATGATGTATACTGCTATGATAATTCGATGAATTATTTCTGAGTAGTCAATTCAAATTACCTAAAAAACACATTTAAAGAGATGGATAAGAGTACCTAGGCTGGTTTAAGAAATAATTATTGAATTTAGGTATATTAGCGAGGGTCACTGGTAAAATTTGAGAAAATACAAGGGTACAGCAAATACAATCCCATTAGCAGATAGAGTAATAAAACTCATGATTTGTCATTTGAACCTTGAGAAGGATATATATCTGTAGAGGAAGGTAGTCATGGTACATACAAGCTGATGTAACTTTGTTAAGCAAAAGAGAAACTTAAATAAAACAAAATAAATAAGCTCGT
The DNA here is from genome assembly GCA_001412135.1 of Silene latifolia subsp. alba. Classification (NCBI taxonomy): domain Eukaryota; kingdom Viridiplantae; phylum Streptophyta; class Magnoliopsida; order Caryophyllales; family Caryophyllaceae; genus Silene; species Silene latifolia. Next base: position 13,308 of record LHUT01000734.1, read on the forward strand.
AAATATAAAGCGTGCACCTCCGTTCTAAAGTCCTTGGGAAACAGATCTTTGGAATCCCACAAGGTGTCAATCTCGTCGCGGTTGAGAATAAGAATGTTGGATCTGATGAAGGCTGTGCTGAACATAACCCTAAACATCATTTTCTCGCGCACTAAATCATCATCTAAACTAATGCATTCCAGAACAACATCTCCTTGAACATGACAATGAATATCAATCTTGACCAATTCACTTTCTTTCTGTAATAAACATCAAAATCCTACCAAAAGTTAGCACACAAGAAAGTAAACATAGATAAACTTTAGTGACTGCAATAAGAAAGTGATGTAGATAATCACATATGAGCTAGTTTTGTTGCTAGTAACTAGGGTTTGAACCTGTCAGCATCAAAAATTGCCTTTGGGGTCCATTTCAAAAATAGAGTGCAGTACACAAAACACAACAAGATCAAGAAACCCTTGTGAACTCAGTAAGAGAGTCATAGTGCAGGAAAAAGCCAGGATCGAAAATCAGGTACTACCAAAAAAGTTACGTCATCGTTAACGTTCGATCCCTTTATACCACTTATAGTATTTCCATTTGATTTTTGAGATCATACTCGTAAAATTCTGACCTTTAATATGTTAAAAATACAAAAAAAAATTACATGTTCACATTTATTGACTATTGTTAAAAAAAATTCCTCAGACTATACTCTATAGTATATTTTCAGCAAAAAGAGTACTATACTTCAGAGTACTATGTAATATGCAAATGAAATATATATGGTAGATATAAATCTTGGAGACTACACAAAATCAAAAAAATATAAGAGAGTAGAAGCTGAAGATGATGGTTAATATCATTTACAAAGCAAGGTTTATTTACTACCTATGACTCTATGAGTATCAAAATAGAATAAAAAAAAGGTGATATCAGTTGTGAAAAAAAAAAATGATGTGAAATAGATTGGTAAACTAACAGAAACATCAATTAAAAAACAAGTTTGGGGTAGAAACAAAATATGTTGCTTGGACTCTACCATTTTCACCCGCGTACCCATGTCGGATACTCGACACTTGGACGTGGGTAGGACACTCCGATACTTCATTTTAGACCAAAAACATGATTTTTTTTTCAAAAAAAAGACAAATCTGACACTTGGACACGCACCTGCATCGGATACTTTTAACCGAGTCTGAGCAACATAGGATGAAGCAATGAAATAAAATACACAATTTGGGAAAGATTCAAACCCCAGCCTACAACAACCAAAAGTAGTTGACACACATACTTGAACCATCTGAACCAACGAACAACGTCTTGCATACAAAACATACATATCTTTAAAGAGCTACCCGGGCCCGGCCTTCACATAGCTCCATCAGTGTGTCCATGGAACTTAAAGAAAATGGAGATTAAGAAACCACGCACCTGCTTATAATGCCGAATAATTCTGCCCTTTTTTCGGGTTGAAAAGAGTACTTTAGTATTCCGATTAGCATCAAGAGAAGGGTCCTGCCCATATATTCTAATAATAGGCCTGCAACCACCCTCACCGTCCATGTTGGGAATGAGCCTAAGCATAATGCAATCCATCATCAAGGCCCGATCTGGAGGAGGCCATTCGGTACTCAAATTTCTTCTGGAGACATACTGAAGGTATCGCAACTGTGAGGGTATTGGATTTAATGGGCACATCAACTGGAGAAGCTCACGAGGGGCTTGACGGTAAATCATATCTAGTGTCTTTTGTTCCCCATTATAAATGTTTCTATAGATTAAAAGGGCAGCTAACATGAAGGCCAAAATAGGCCACCCACCTCGCTCACAATGCATTAAAAGGACATTGCGTTGACCGAGCAAAAGCCAGCTGTCACCAGATCTCAAGCAATGGTTGATCATCTCGATTGTGAGCAATGGACAGCCCTCATATTGCCGCGGATAGTCTATTACCGTCATGTCATGTTCTGATAAAATATCAGTAATCTGGCTCTCATTTTGCCCCTCGCGAAAGTTGAACACCATGAATGAAGCATCAGGTAGATGAACATTGAGTTGACCAGCAATTCCATCAATGTAAGACTTGTAATTTTTATCATCCACCACATCGGTTGTGAAACAGCAATCAAAGACTAAGACAAAACAAAAAAAAGGACCAACAGATAAATTTAGTTCAAACAATCAATCATGTATGTCAAAGTGTGTTCAAAGCAAAACAATGTCACCAAGCCCACTGTCAGAAATAGAAAACGAATATTCAAAGATAAGTAAAGACCACAATTAGACTGAACGAGTGTCAAGAAAACATAGTGTACAGCAGAACTAGCAAAGTGACTTCATCAATAGAACAAAAGAAAGAAGTTGAAAATAAATAGCATGTCGGTCAAACAGAACGGAAGAAAATTCCACTAGTCAGATGACCATTCCTACATTGTTAAACAAGTTATGCCATGACACACTCAGAAGCATACGAGAAGATATGACATCTCGAGTCTCTATTCTCAATCCTTGCCAAATTACTACGCTTAAGAGTTCGAGAAAATGAAGCCATGCCAATGCAAACATTTCTCTCCATTTCTTCAGTCACCGCTATTTGGTTTATAAATAAGCTAAGAAGAAATAGTGAAATATTATTTCTTATTCATTTAAGTTGTAGACTATGTTACTCCTAGACTTCAGATTGCCTCACGTAAATGTGTCCAATATTTGACATCAGTAAGACACTTGGACCACTCATTTTTAAGCCAAAAACACTAACTTTCATAATAATCGAGTCTTAAACTTGGACACGCTCTGATGTCAAATAATTCTAATTGAGACATAACATAGATTTAACTATTTAAGACGGTAATACACATCCAAAATAAATTTTTTAAAGAAAATTGCACCTCAATACTTTCCAATGGTCCATTACCCTTTCCTTCGTCTTCCAAAATCACCTTTCCAACTGAAACTAAATAATATTCCCTGATTGTGATTTATAAGCCATATTGACAACGAGTCAATGTAACAAAATAACTTGAAGTATACTTTGACTAAAAGTAGTTTAGGAACTACGCGGTAATATAGAGATACAGAATTCTTGCAATGTCAATAAGAAGAGACGATTAAAAATATCCAAAGCCAAGCACCAGAAGCCCTTATACTTTAATGATCTACACTTTAAAACAAGATCATCAGAAGCCCCTTATTCTTTAATGATATGGAATTGGTAAATTCAAGATGGACAGGTTATTAAAAAGTAAGTCACCGGTGCCTGACCTCTCGACTTTATCTTGAGATATTTCTTATGAATTAATACTTCAGCAGAAGCCAATGACAATTTGGGAGGCTAACAAAGCTTAAAAGTTCTACAGTAAAATTTTGGTGCACAGATAGCCACAAGGGCACATTAGACGCTAACACCCATGTCATGAGCACCACTCCTCAATGACGTTATCATCTAAGCTAGTTGAAGTATGCAACACAGTCACTTCCCCTCAGCACAGATTCTTAGCCAGAACAAGACTTAGTGAAGGTCTAAACGACATCAATCCAAGGAGACGAGAGAAGGTTGAATAATGGTTACACTTCACTCATCATATCTTTACTCACCGCTTGAACATTAATAATCCACAAAGAACATGTAGCACTTACTATTTGAGCATAAGACTCCTAAACATTAACTTATCCTAGAGATTCAATCACCCGGTCGTACGAAACCGGCAACTCCAGACCATTTTAACAAGCTATACTAAACCACAGCTCAATTATAATCTCAATCAGTTGTTTACCTTTGATTAAAATGACCCTCACAAAGAATAAAAAAGATAAACAAATGATTGGGAATGAGGGAGTAGTTATTAAGCTTAGAAATCCAAACCAACCATAATCACCCGCGTACCCAGAATACCAATGTTTGAAACCGTAACGAAACCAATAAACAATGAAACAGTACATTTCTAGCAGAAGATGTTACTTTCTGAACCCAATATTGAGCTTATTAAACCAAGAAAAGAAACCTAATTAAACCCAATTTTCATTTTAACAGCAACTAATCCCACATTATATCATCCCAAGAAAAAAAAAAGAGCTCAATGAATCAAAGACTGCAGCAACAACAACATTATCCCGGTGCCCGTGTTAGCAACACAAAGAGATTGTTTCCCAAAGAACCAAATTAATCAAAAGAGAGCAATTTAGACCAAAATGAACGTACCGTAAACCCTTTCTGAAATTTCGAGAAACCCATCAGGTGGTTTCCTGTAAAAGAACTTCCTAAAGAGTGCCATGTTCTAAATTACCAACCAAATTCACCCAAAACAATAAAAAGTTGAATAATTGGGTAAAACCAAATTAACCCTTTTCAGCTAACAACATACCCAGTTGAGATTAAATCAAAACTTTTCTGCAAACTAAGAAAAACCCAAATCTTTCTGTAACAATTCTCAGTTGGGTACTTCTTTAAATTCTTTTTTTTTTTCCTTTTTGACACTTTGCAGTAATTAGAAGAAGAAGACGACTTTTTTAAGAAGAAATACAACGTGGGGGGATATAAGAGACAATTAAAGAAGAGAAAGATGTGTACTTTAAGGGAAAAAAAGGGTTTTTTGATTGATTTGTTCTAAAGTACGAGTAATTAGTTGTTACTGATTATAATGGACGGAGATCTGACGTTTGTCTTTTTTGAGCTTTTCTCTGTTGTCAAGGTGGTTGGATTTGTTGGATTATTAAACTGATTTTGACTTTTTGCTGCTCTATTTTTCGGCTGATTAAATGATCAAGTAGTCAAGTACATGTCTTGAAATGTTCTTTTGTACTTTGCAGGGATTTTCCCAATTTTCCTCGCCCTTTGATGATGAAAAAAATGGAGTAGATCGGATACATCGAGTAGAAAAAAGGTAAATAAATGAAAATAATAATATATAATATAATATAAGTGTATTAGAGAAGGAACGGAGATAAAGAAATGAAGAGGATCCAAATCAGAAGAAAAGCCAATTGAAAATTTGGATTCCAATGAGACCTCCTCATAAATTTAAAGATTTTACTTATATAGTTATATGGGTGTCTCAAATAATTCGAAGGTCGTGTGAAACAATAACACTACTACAAATTTAGGCAA